>PVIR01011312.1:0-47542 GCA_004026965.1 Petromus typicus
GCTTTGTGGTTCAGGCTGGCCCTGAGCTCAGCCTCAAACTCACATCACAATCCTCCTGCCTCTGCCTCCCGAGTGCTGGGATTACAGGAGTGAGCCACCACGCCCGGCACTGTGGTATGTGGTACTGGTTGCTGCTGGGTGTGGGTCTCCACACCCAGTATTGTTATGTGGTTACCGGGGAATCGAACCTGGGCCCTTGCGCTTGCAAGACAGGCGCCAGAACCACTGAGCTAACTCCCCGGCCCTCCAATTAATTCTTAATGACATGGAGGGACCTGCATAGCATCATTAGCAAACAACTCAGGATATTAACTAATCAGTATATTTGATCAAAATTCTATTTTGATTTAAATGCATAGGAATATGTTTTAGTGTATATTTAAATAGACATTATGAATATATATAATAAAGTATTAATTTTGAAGAGTTTCATCAAGAAGATAGCTACTGTTGGAAGATGGATCTCGGACATCATATCTGATACATCTGAATAAAAATAAAAAATTTACATCATCAAGAAAAGACTAATTTCCACCAGAGACATTTGAAGAACTCATTGTTTCATCTCTGCTTTACCTGTACTCTCACCATTATCAGTATTTTATGTAAGATGTAATACTGAAATTTTAATTTTAGTCATTAAATACTTTGAAACCTTTGCTTCCATTTCCTTTCCTTATTATTTCAGGATTATTTAGGTTTTCTTTTGAAGTATATTCTATCAAAATATTCATAAGATACTTTACATTACTTAGGAAGATTTGATTTATTATCATGTCTTACATTTGAAGGTGTTTTCAATCTGTGAGTGAAATGGGCAATCAAAAGGTTAACTAAATTTCTCCTATCTGGAAACATGAATATTCTGGATATTTACATAGGATTAAAGGATTTTAATTGCACACACACACACACACACACACACACACACACACACACACACAAAGAGAGACAAATTTGTAACAATTCCTACTTCCAAAACTCTGATAAGGAAAGCAATGTAATTTGATGAAAAAGGATTTATGAAAAAGCATCTCTCCTGACAAGTTGCATCCTCTGCAACATCTGTCCTTTTCCTATCTGATTATATTATATTGTGTCTCCTTCAATCCATTACCAACTGTAGAGGCTTTCCTCAGGCCCGCTGGGATGCAGAGTCATCTCTCCACACCAGCTTCCTCTGTCTGGGTTGGGGCTTCTTGGGAGGCAGCTTTACCTAAAGACTTGGGTGCAGGTAACTTCCTGTGGAGCTAATCCTGGGACATAGGATGTAGGAACAGTCAGGACTGAGGAAAGCTTGCAGTGAACATTCTGAATCAGACTACTTCCGAGAGTGACTGGAGCTTGTTTTGGCTGGAGACTGAGGCACAAGCCTCAGACAGGTGTTACTGCAGAAGGACGTTGAGGTGGAAGTACTAAGTATCCTCCCACACTTCTCTGTCACTGTTTGACATCCTCCCAGGGACTTTAAATTCCAGGCACTCCTCAAGATTGATATCTACAGGAGAAGGCTGTATGTGCTGCCCCCGGACAGAAAGAATCATCCGTTCCCAGGTGAAGCTGTCTTCAGAAGACCACCAAGGACACAGGAAGTCCCAACTTGGCCCTCTGCGTGGAAGAGGGGTAGGCAGAGAAGAATGCTCTGTTAGCTGCTTCAGACAGTCTCTAGTTGTGGCTCCAGTCTCAGTGCCAAGGACTCCTGCGACTTTGAGTCATTCACAGAACTTCCCCTAACTCTAGTTTTCTCATCTGCACAGGGTTTTGTCAGAACAAATACCTGAAGAATCGCTAGGTAATCTTTATTTTTTTATTGTTTATGTTTTTTTAAAAGATTGTTAACATGAAGAAGGTACACAAATACAGATTATGTTATGATGACCAAACAGTATTCTATATGACATAAATCAAAGCCAAGTATTTATAAAGTAAAGGTACCAGCATAGCACAAGCACAGTACTGGATATTTAAACCAGGTTGCATATACAGAAACGATCTTACCATAGGCTTATGCAAAATGAGATATTTTCTAGAGCATCAGAATGTCAACCATTCTGCCTGTATATGATTTCATCTGGTGGGCTTTTGGTGGTGAGTAATCTGAGAGAGCTTCTCTAGAATATGAAAATAACTGGCATGACTCTTGAAGACTACAAAAAATAGAATGCAGTTCAAAACATATTTGTAATGTGATTCTGCATAAAATGTACACATGTTAATGTATATGTTAATGCTAATCTCCTTAAAAAATTAAAATAAAGAGACCACCCTGAATTAAGGTAAAACCTCATATAAGAAAAATGTTCATCATTCATACATTATTGGTAGAAAATGGGTAAGATTTTTGTAGAGGGAATAGGGAACATATCTAATGAAGTCATCCATTTAAAATCTGTCCAAAAATGTTCCTGATGGCTGCTAGACCATCTTAAAATATTTTACCATGATGATAATTTTTATTCTTTCTCAGAAGAAAGTTCAAAAGCCCACAGGAATTTTAATATGAGTCTAGTTATGTACATTATAAATAACTCTCTATGCAATGTTTCTGTACACTGAGATGCCCAGTGGGAAAGAGCAACATTTGAAAGACCGTGAACATAAGCATGTTACTGACATGTCACAGTATGAGTTTGTGGTGGGATTATTGCTTTTTGTTTGAAAATGAGTTTTAGGCATTAAGAGATACATATGCGCCTGTCAAATAAATGGGAATTTATATAAACATTTTCTTTTAGGTTTTCACTACTTTCAAACTTAATTATTTGAAGAAAAGTCAAAATATGATTACAGGTTTGGAAAAGTTACATTTCTAATAAAATGGAGCAAGCAAAAGGTAATTTATTAAATGTCTACAAATTTTAAATCATTCTAAATTAAAACCTATATAGCTTCCTTATTATTAAATTTTCCAAATGTTGTGCCTCTGTAATGTGCTTAGAGGATCATGATTCCTTTCACAGAATTTGTATATAATGATGCTAAAATAAACAGAAAAATGTTATAACCAAAATTATTTGTATAAATTGTTAACCAGTAAAATTAATAAAAATAATCCGAAGAGCTCTGCCTATAAAAAGAATTCTCTCTATTTCACATGCTACCCTACCAAAGAAAAACTTAACTAAGGGGATAGAATTATAACACATGTGTTTTTTGTAGATTTATTCAAAATTGTTCATTTTTAAAAAAAGACTACATAAACTGTGGCTTAAAGATGCAGGTAAAAGTAGAAAAGCTGGTTAGACATGTGGTCGGTAGATAGATAGGACCAGCCCTAGAAAAGCTTGCAAGAATGGAGACCCTTACCAAAAGTCAGTGCCATCAATAAAAAACTACCCCCCTACATGGCAGTGACAGATAGGCCTCATTCTCCTCAGATCTAGATCCACCACCTCCCCAGAAATGCAATGACTGCAAATTCTCTAGGGTAGAGAGCCAGGACTTTAACCCACCTAGGAAAGTCTCCTGACCAAAAAAATCCCTATACAACTTGATTTCTCATTGGACTCCATTTGATCAGTATGGCTTAAGCACTTGTACTTGTTGTAATCCCATTGGTTAACTATGGTTTGGCCATTTATTTTGAATCTTATTGGAAGCCTCCACTTTACTCATTGGCTAATTATAGTCTGTCCTCCTTCTTGAATCTTATTGGAAGCTCCTACTTTGAGCCCACCTCACCTCATGATTTTGGTCCCTAAATTCCCCCTGGAAAAAGCGATTCTGGGCTACCCACCTTTCCAGGTTCCCCCACTTCTGCCTCTCTCAGACAGAAGCTTTCTTTCTCAATAAAATTCTCTTACTCAAACTCCTAATGTTCCTAAAATTCATTCTTTGTTTTTAGAGAACACAAACTTGCATTTCAGGTTGGGAGCTAGGTCTTGTTCCCCTGTATCATTATGATTGAAAAAGAGGCATAGTTAAGATATTCTACTTGAATCACGAATTATTTTCTTGCAGAATAAACATCAAGAAAAAACATTATCCATCATCTATTCACTTAATAAATGGAAGAATGTGTTTATAAGTTGAGTTAAGTGAATGTTTCTTTATAATTTAAGTCAAATCATACACAAAACCAAAACACTATTTTCTACACTAACAGTTACTATTGTCTATTATATACTATAAGAATCAAGTATTACATCTAAATATAATTTTAAAAGAAGAAATTAAATTAGCCTCCAGACAATTATGAAGTGGTTAATGCTGTCTAGGTTGTTAACAAGCTTTTCTAAATATTAAATGGCAACATGAGCAGAACACACACTTGAAAATGAGGATCAGACTCACTCTTCTTCATACATGAAGAGAGGATTGATGTACTCAAAACGTGCAAATTCATATCCCCGATCTTCCTCACATTGTCATTATCATCTGGGATGAGCCAGACAAGTTCATTAGTAAACTAAGGGTCAAAGTTGTCCAGACCAAATTCTCCAGACACACTTGGTTTAAAAGGAGGCCCCACCTGCTTTTGATCCATCTGGTCCCAGTCAAAACGTTGAAAGAATCGATGCTCCTGAACCAAAGAATCAATGCTCCTGAACATAGGCAAATCCCCTGTGAGGATCACAACCCAGTCGTTTCTTTGGGTCCCTGTTCAGAAAATTCTCTAGGACCCTTGAAGCTTTTGAGGACAGAGAGTAAGGTGCGAGATTTTCTCTTTCCAAAACTACCTCCAAGAGATAATAGATTGAGTTTTCATAAAGATTATGAAAGCTCTCAGCAAAATGAAATGGAAACTTGCTGACATCATCTCAAACATCACCACTCCAAAAGCCCAGCAATCCACACCAAAGCTGTAATCTTCTCCTCTAGAAATTCTGGAGCTGGTAATTCGGAATGCCACAGAGAGTGCCAGTCCTATCTCCTGGCTGTAAACCTTCCTTGTTCACGCAAAAGTCTGTGAGTATAATGTGTTCTTCTACTCCAGTAATAAGTTGTCCAATTTTAAGTTTCTATAAATTATCCCTCTTTGATGAAGGGAGTTGAATGCTAAACTGATTTCTGCAGTGTATAATCTGGCATGTCCTTCAGGTTGTCACCTTCGCTGCTGCATAGGAAACATCAGATCTCTGCCACTGACGTTGTCTAGGACAAAGAACCAACCCTCTGCATTCCGTCGGGAACCAGGAGTGCAAGACAACAAAAGAGAGATGGTTCAGTGTCTGCTCTCAAACATGTTTCTCTGTCTGCCCCTAGTCTGTGTTGACAAACTTTTTCACTGCATACATCCTATCTGATTTTTTTCAGTTGGACCAACAGTACTTTGTCATAACTCTCTCCCTATCACGCGGAGCAAATCAAAGTCCTAAAGGCCTAAAATGGATGAAGCTTTGTCACTTTACGGGTGTTCCCTGCCTCGTTCTTTTCATTACCTTGTTCTAAGCCCTCATTACCAGAAGAATTAGGTGGGATGGCTGTCGGTGCAGGATCTGAAGATGGGTCCACTGGTATCATGGGCTCTGGTGGCAGAGAATGCTACCAACATATAACTGTGACACGTCAGTAGCACTAGTTATGTCCTGAAAGTTTATAGTTTACCCACTTGTATACCTGGCAGCCAAATCCCCCTACACAGTCCATGCAGATGGCACAGCAAGTCTGCCTGCTGAAGTGCTGGGCTTGAAAAGTGCGGCCATTTGCACAGTGCAACTTCTACCAGAGCTTTCTGCCTTTGTGGAGGATGGATTGATCTTCTCCCAGACAAGGCTCTTGAAGATGGGAGAGCCTTCAAGGCTCTTGAGGAAAGCTAAATCTTGGAAACAACCAAAATGTCCATCAACTGGAGACTGAGTAAAGAAGATGTGGTCCTTTTATAGAATGGAGTATTTTTCTGCCATCAAAAATGGTAAGATTGAATCATTCATACTCAAATGGATGTATCTTCAGGACATCCTCATAAGTGAAATAAATAGGTCACAGATGTGTAAATATCATATCTTTTCTCTGGTATGAGGAAATGAAGATGTAAATAAGCTCTACTATATATAGTAGATATTGTGAAATAGAAAATATTTAAAAGTAAATAGGGTGTAGGTGTAAATAACAAGGGGGAAAAGAATGTGATAGTAATAAAAAAGAAAGGAAACAAAGCTTATGTATATAGCAGGTGGGGGTTGTAGGGTGGGAAATCAGAAAAAAAAGATAATCAATTTGTGTCACATACTGGTATAAACTCTCAATGATGCATGCAATAATAATATGTATGTAAAGTACTAATAAAAGATTTGAATTTAAAAAAAGATATCAGGATTCTTCTTTAGCTCAAAAAGCCTAAAGTCTCCTTCTAACTCCAACCCAGGTGACACAGAATATGGAGCTCCTTCCTCATTTCCAAATCTGTGGTGATAAGCTCTTTATTGTCCAAACACCACACCTCTGGATCTTTATTACAAAGGCCCTCAAAGGAGGTGGAATTCTAAACATTCCTACCACACTGGGCAGAATCCTGCAGGGCTCTCTGTGAGGTTAATTCAAATCCATCCTGGGGCTGGACCTGGGTGGTGTACACTAAACCTCTCAGTGTCTCTCAGGGGCTGGTGGCTGTGGCTTTGGTCTCCCATCTTGGACTTTCAGTCTCTACAGTTCTTGTTCCTGGCTCTGGGAACAAGAGTCTGCCTAGGGATACTGGGTGTGTCTGGGCCTGGTAAAACTTGCCTGGGGCTCTTCAAGGTTTGCTGACATTGGTATTTGGGCCTACAGAGACTGCACATAGATACCCTGATTTTGGAAGGTCACTAGTGGCCACTCCTGGGGAGACCTTCCCTGGGTGTACGTGACAATTGTGTGGCTGCTGCAGTGTGGCCTGCGGCATCTGGATGGAGTCAGTCTCCTCAATTTCTTATGGAGACTTCCTCTGCCTGGGGTCGTGAGGCTGAGGCCTTGCGACGTGGAGAAGCAGCTCAGCCTGTTCACTGCTGACTGGCTCTGGCCAAGTGAGCTCAGGAGATGCTGGTTCTGGATTGTGATGCCTGGGGACCAGCTTCTGGGTTCTGTTTGGAGATGTTGCCAAGGAAATGAGGTAATGTTTTGGGGTTCCACAACCTGAGCCTCCCCCCCATAAGAAGACTCTACAGTTGTTTTTCTTCATATTAATAAATCAATGGCCATTTATTTTTTTATCTATTTGTCTATCTATATAGTTTTTTATCTAATCTATCATCTAATTACTTAGCTTTTTAGTTATGCAGTACTATGTCTTCACATACAACTATATCATCTGACTTTTCTTTTTCAGATATCATAGTGTCTTTTTAATTTTTTTTCTTTTTCTTTCTAGGTTTTTTTGAGACAGGGTCTCGCTTTGTGGTTCAGGCTGGCCCTGAGCTCAGCCTCAAACTCACATCACAATCCTCCTGCCTCTGCCTCCCGGTGCTGGAATTACAGGTGTGAGCCACCACGCCCGGCACTATGGTATGTGGTACTGGTTGCTGCTGGGTGTGAGTCTCCACACCCAGTATTGTTATGTGGTTACTGGGGAATCAAACCCGGGTCCTTGCGCTTGCAAGACAGGCACCTGAACCACTGAGCTAACTCCCTGGCCCTAATATTTTTTTCTTTACTGAGTTTATTGGCACATTTTAGGTACACATCTTGTATCCCACCCAAATATCTTATCCTTATTTTTCCTATAAACACTTGGCTCTTTCAAAGTTCTTTGGACTGGTGTTAATATCTCAGTGGCTCTTTATTACTGAGTAGCTCGAGTAAAATACCTGACACACATTCATTTTGTATTTACTTGAGGGTTGTGTATTTTTCCTTTCCAAACATATACTTTTGCAGCTTTACAGTCTTGTTTTAGTTGTGCAGCTGTCCCTTTTATGCTTCTGCAAAGTCATCATATATAAATTACAATGAGCAGAGCCCGGATGCCCATGTGGCATCTCCAAGCCTGTCACAGGATGCCCAGAACCTCTCTCATTTGAGTTCAGCACTCAGTGGTCTTGTAATGATCTCCAGGTCTTTTCTGGGTCTCTTTTTCCCTTCCAAATCCCTTTTTTGAAAGCAGAAGCAAATCTTGTGTTGACAAGGACCACCCAAGGGAGATTAGACATGTGATTTAACCCAAGCTTGTTCTACATAAAGGAGTCAGCACCATTAGAATTTGGCAGACTGAAAAGTGGGTATCAGAGTGGGAAGCTTTATGAGGGGAAAAAAAAAGAAGACTTCTACTTGCTATCATTAGAGAATGTTGGTCCCAGGAGGTTGAAGGTGGCTTGCCAAGAAGCCAGCAGTCTAGGGATTGGTTTAGGGTTCTGTGATTGCATTAGTGGATTTATAAGAAGAGAAAGACCAGAGCTGTTATGCTTGCTCTGTCTCACCATATGACACCCTGTGCCAGACTCTGACAGGGTAAGGAAGTCCTCCTGTTAGATGCCATGTGCTTGGATTCCCTAGCTGCCAGAACTGTGAGACATGAATGTGTTCTCTTTTTAAATTACTTGATCATAGTATTCAGTTATGGCCACAGAAAATGGACTAAGGAGCGACTGCTTGCTAACAAGCTTGTGGCAACAGTTGCTACAGAAGTTGTGCTTTGTTTGTGCAAAGTCAGGTTGCAGACCGCAGATCAAAGTTCTATTTTTATATATGCACAGACCATTGTGCATTTGTATACTCAACTCTCAACAGAGGGATAAGTATATTAAGGTACAGGCCCACACTAGGGTTAAGATTCTGTATATCTCCTGGGAATTTTAACCTTAGCTTGGCTGTAAGGAGCTGATGTCCCTTTGGTCAGGAAGAAGCACAATTTCCAGAGTCCTAGAAGCAATAAGTAGCAACAACTAGGAGGGCCCAGCAGAAGAAATGGGAGCTTGTGAATGTGTATGACCCATGTCAGGGATTCCCACAGATTCACTGAGACTTCAGAAGAGGCCCTGCAGATAGAAGGCAGAGAGTTGTTCAGAGATGGCAAAAGAGTTGATGTTTTTGTGATATCTGAAATCAAGGGCTATGAAGCTGAAGTGAAGAAAGATATGTCAATCAGCTTTCCATTTGTGTGACAATTAAATGAGATAAGCAACTTATGAAGAAAAGGTTAAGTTTGGTACATAGTTTTTGGAGGTTTCAGTTCATGGTTGGGCAGAACCATTGCTTTTAGGACCAATTAGGTGAGGGAGCAGCACTTCATGATAGGGACAGGTTGTGTAGCAAATTGTTCAGCCTTGTGAGCCAAACAAAGATGCAGAAAAGAGAGAGTGAAAGAGGAAGAGTTGGAGATCATGAAGTCCTCTTCAAGGACATGCATTGAATGACATCAAACTTCACATTATACTTTACCTCTTAAAAGTTTCATTAACTCCCAATAGCACCAAACCCTGAAAACTTGAGCTTTGGGGGGACATTCCAGTTCCAAGCTGTATTAGAAGGAGACATCTACACCTAGACTGGATATCTTGCATTGGAGCAGCCATGTTCCTGCCTCAGGAATCTAGAGTCCTTCAAGTCAGAGCTTGATTCCATATCTTCTCTGAGAACAGTGTTATGAACAGAACAAAAGTAGCTGTATTTTGCCATGGGAATGGATCAAAAGACTCTTTGATCAGTCATTCCACTCACGAAGGCCTGTCCCTAAACCGGGGATGGTAATGAAAGTAATTTAACATACATCTATAATTAATTCGTCACACTTTCTCTGCTGCTGGCACATCATACTATTTTAGAAAAGTTCATGGAATTAATCCCCCAGCAGAGAGATGAGATGGAAAACTTTCAGAAATAAATGGTTTTGTTTACTCCCAAACATGTGAGTTTTAAAAGCTAATTTTGGCTACAGGTCAGGGTTAATTTAATGCTTCAAATCTGCCTTTAAGTGAGAGAGCTTCTTCCAACCAAATGCATGAGAAATCTGTCACATAATTTCTTTCCTTCTCTGATGCTTCCTATGACCGGCTAAAGACAAGAGATCATATTTTTTCCTAACATTAAAATAAGATAAAGATAAGAGATTAGAAAAAAGGCTGTGGGTATTTACTCACTTATTGAACTACAGGTATTGAATCTAGAGACTAAAATCTTGTGCAGTCATGATATAAATCTAATTTTAATGCATTGTAAATTACTTAGATGACAAAAATACATGCTCATTAAGCTTCAAGGTGACTAGAATTTGGACAGACTGGTAAGTGAGATGATCAACAGACCCTTGCTTACCCGGGAATTTCTTGGTGTTGGCACTGAAAGTCTTACAGATCTCCTAGGCAAAGTGAGACTGTTGCTTAGCCTATCTAAGGTTTCAGAAGGTTTGTCACTGAGTGGATTCAGTTTTGAAAAACCACAAGTGGAAATGATTAAGAAGGAGCCTTATGTCTTAAGTATGGAAAATAGATTTCCACAGTATGTTGTAGGAAAAACTAGATATAAAATATGGGAACTAATGGAAATGCTCAGGTCTGTGATTTCTGGGATGAGGGGCTTGAAGAAGTCACATAGGAGTGGCCTCTTTTTTCGTGCCTGGCTAATGGTCCAGAATAAAGTGGGCTGGGCAGGACAGATGATTTGACTCTCCCGTTTGCCTCTCCTTCCCTACTGTTTACGTTTGCTTAAGAAGATCTAGAGCAGCTTTCTTGAGGTGTACTGCTTGGGCCAGCAGCAAGAGCATCACTTGGGCACTTACTAGGACTGCAAACTCTCAGTCCGAGTTACAGTACCAGAAACTGAGGATCAAGGACAGTTGGCTACATGCTATGTATCAAGAGATGGTGACGGATGAGGTCACTCAGGTATAACAAGGGAGTGAAGTGTCACTTTCTCACACGTCTGTACAGCATCCATGGCACAT
Source organism: Petromus typicus (assembly GCA_004026965.1). Lineage (NCBI taxonomy): Eukaryota > Metazoa > Chordata > Mammalia > Rodentia > Petromuridae > Petromus > Petromus typicus. The sequence continues at coordinate 10,793 of PVIR01011312.1, forward strand.
TTGATGAGAAGGGAATAGAGAGTAGCCCCTCCCCTTCCCATGTGCCAGCTGCTCTTTTCCACTGATGATAGCAGCTGGAGGGGCACAAATTGAGTGTGTCTTATCCAAAGTACTGAAGACTAGTAGGATTTCAGATTTAATTTTAAAAAAATTTAGACTATTTGCATATGCATAAATGACATTTATTCAGATAGGACCCAAGTCTAAACACCACCTTCAATTATGTCTCATATGTACCAATAATAGCCTGAAGGCATGAAACTAAATTTCACAGGTTGGAATCGTTTGCTCCTGGTATCACATCGGTCAGTACTCATGAAGTTTAGGATTTTGAATATTGGATGTTGAGATTAGGGATGCTCAACCTATATTTGTAATCTGTAATGAATCTGAGTGATATAAATTTTTACAGAGCCATGCAGAAGATAAACTCAGGTCTTCATGGATGTGATGTTCCTGAAGATTATGGTCAAGCATCTTCAAAACTCTCTGTGTAGACGATACAATTCAAGATATCAAAATAATATATCTTTGTTTCAGCTATGTTTACAGAAACAGACAGGGTTCTGGGGAATTCATTTAGGCTGATTTAGTCAGGACATCAAAGGAATGAACTTGTGAAACAGATGAGTCATGTTTTTGGGTTTTGCCATTTTGCCACAAAATTTTCAGTTTAATCCAATAGATTCAGGAAGAGAGTGGATTTGTCATTTTGTATTGACCTCCCTCAAAGTGTCCTGAAAGAGTCTTTTTTTTTTTTTAGGTTTTTTGAGACAGGGTCTCGCTTTGTGGTTCAGGCTGGCCCTGAGCTCAGCCTCAAACTCACATCACAATCCTCCTGCCTCTGCCTCCCGAGTGCAGAGATTACAGGCGTGAGCCACTACGCCTGGCACTGTGGTATGTAGTACTGGTTGCTGCTGGGTGTGGGTCCACACCCAGTATTGTTATGTGGTTACCGGGGAATCGAACCCGTGTCCTTGCGCTTGCAAGACAGGCGCCGGAACCACTGAGCTAACTCCCTGGCCCCCTGAAAGAGTCTTTTAACTCATCAGAAAGGCTTCCACTTAGCTACTCTGAGTTCCCTTTAGTTATATAGAGTCCAAGGAGAGACTCTGCAAAAGATTTGCAGCAAGCCCCAAAGGATAATGGATTGGAACAATGACTAACATAGCTCTCAGTTTTTTCCTGTAAGTACTCTAGGTAGGTAAATTAATTAGATATCTGTAGGCAGTGGGACAAGGCTTCCCCCAAGGAGCCAACAACAGAGGAGTCAAAATGGAGAACTGAGACACAATCACTGGTTAGCACTGTGAAAAAGAAAAGAGGTTCTACTTCCCCTAGAGACAAGGTAGCAGTAGTTGATATTCTAAATGGGAGATTTCTTGTATGTGATGTGTTTCCCATTTGATCCCCATTTAATCAATACTATGTAGGTGACTGTACTTGTAATCTTATTGGTTGGTTATGGATTTGTCCCACCTCAAGCCCACTTTGTAATTTCCCACTGGGCCTTATATTTTTTTTCCCCATTTGGTATCCACCTCCCCTCATGGATTTGCAATATAATAGACTTCTAAAAAAGCAGGGTGGATAAGCAACACACTCTCTGATCCTCCTCTGTCTCTCTTAGGCAGAAGCTCTCCTCTCAAAAAGTTTCTCTTACTCTTAATCATCATTCCTAGAATTCATTCTCTGACTTTATAGAACACAAACTCATGTTAACAGGTTTGGGAGTTACATCTATTCTTCCTGTATCATAAGGACCTCAATTTCATAGAAGAATGAATTGTTTTAATAAACTAAGATGTAATTTAAGATGGATAATATCAACATAATAACCAACATATGGGGAAATATTTAGAAAGTAATTGGCTTAAAACTAAAAATATAGCTATTTTTACATTGAAAAGTATCTAGAAATAGCTTCCATTTCAACAACCACCTCAGATTTCTTCCAGAAGGACCTAAGTTCATTCTGTGTATGGCTTTGTTAAGATTTGTATCACTCAGATCTGCAAAAACTGTCTCTATTTTGAAGCATTTAGGGCTATTTAAAATCATTCAGCTGTGAATGAAATTGGAGAAAAATCTCTGTCTAATTAGGAAAAACTTCTAAAGTATTCTTTTCTTTTCAAGCTATCAAAACAATATTTTTAGAGTCTCAGTAAAACACATATAGTTGGGCCAAGGATTTAGCTCAGTGGAGCCATGCTTGGCTGGCCATCACAAGGTCCTGAGTTCAATCCCTGGTACTTGAAAAATAGATAAACAAATGTGAAAAAGATTATTAAGTAATAATATAAAATAAACCTAATTTTAAAACACACACATTATAAGGTACCAATTGTTTTAGTTTTTCAATTAATTCAATTGTGAGACAGCTGTGCTTCCCAAATTTTTAGTTTTTCATATTAAGTTGATGTGGTACTATCTTTGAGTTACTCTAGAACTGAAGACTTTATATAAAGTAAAAGAAGTGCATAAGTACAAAAGTAGATCAGTTTCCACAAAAACACTTCCAAAGTTGCTCTCATGCTAAATATATTAGCTTTCATTAATTTTTTCCTTAATTAGAAGCATTTTATGGGCAAAATATCTATGAAGAATATTTTCAGTAGGAAAAGATTTTATTTAAAATTACTTGAAGAATACAGAAATTAATGAGGATATGAGACTTCAACAAAATTTTCACTTGAAATCTTTCTTTTAGAAACAAATACAGCAACAGTCTGCAAATATGCTACCCAGAATTCATCCTATAGGTACAGACCATTTGTGTTTGTCTGCCTGGTGTGATTCGGGACTGTGAGACACCTCTCCTCCTCTCTGATAACCATCAACATGAGCTTCCACTGTGTGCACTGGGTGGATGGGAAAAGGGTAGGAAATGGTTTCAAAATCAACTCTGGTTTTCCAGTATAAATATGCTGGAAGAATTGTGTAATTTTTAATAAGATTTAAGCAACTTATTAGAGGTGCTCTCTTCTCCAAGAAAGAGAGTCCAGGATAAAAGAAAGATCCTCAGTAAAAGAGGGAGGAGAAGGTGATTAAAATTTCAGCTTCCCAGTTAAATTTAAGGTCTGATGTAATGAGGCACATCCAACTAGCACAAGGCTCGTGATATTTCACAAGGCTGTTCATCCAAGCAAGGGCACAATGTGGCTGCTGTTGCTAGAACTATAGAAGCATTAAATATAGCAATGGAGTAGAAAAGACATTAGTCTGTTGTGTCATTTGAATCACAGAACAATAAATACTCTCACCATCCCACTTAGATGAGGAAGCCAAGTGTAGTGTTAGAAGTGATAAATAACTTATTTCACCACTACAAGTAATGAATGGCAGAACCAGAAAGACTTGGCGTTCTGAATGAGCAATCATAGCACTCTGACTGAAGGTTAAGTCCTCCCCTCCCTAGGAATTGTGCATCCTGCTTCTGGTGCATGTGTTGGCTATCTGAGCTCTAAGACAGTATTGCAAGGCCCATAGTCAACAGTTGATTTGCTTTTGAATCAGAACATAGCCCAAATCAGGATGGACAGCTTCCTGTTTGAAAACATTTAAAACTACTTAGAAAGCTCTTGATTCAATCTAGAGCTCATAGAATTTCCCCCTCCTTTGGTTCTCTTCCAAAGAAGCTGTTATTTCCAGGCTCTGCAAATTGGGCCTCATTTGGAAACAGGTGGTGTAGGTCTCTGGAACGGCCACTTCCAGGCTCAACCTTCAGAATGATACACAATTTTGTGCCCCTCACAAGCACTCAGACAACATAACCTCTTAACAGATTTGGAGAGTGTTTCCCAAGAAAAGTACAATGAAAGAATTGGAGCTGTTTTCTAGAGCCCAAACTTTCACTGAATGATCCTGACATTCTATAGTGTTCTCATTAGCCAAATCATTGTCTAACTTCTAATTCTGCCTCACCTTGACAGTTTCTGAACTGCATCCACCTAGAGAGTTTATACTCCTGGGAGTAACTGTAAACAGCCCAGCAGCAGCATGACTTGGAAGGGAAACATCAATTTTTCACATTTGGAAACACTCAAACAAAAATACATTTAACTCCCACAGGCCATGGTCATGTGTGCATTGTTTGTATTTTGGAAGGAGATTTCCTATTACTGGATGCAAGCATTGAGCAGCAGATTCCTATCATTCTTTTAATACATGCTCTCCTGCCATTACAGAGCAATTCTCATTTGGGAATTCTTACAGGTAGAATGGAAAAGAAAAAGTTTACAGCGCACAAGTCAAGGACTGTATCCCTCCCACTGCAAGAACTCAGTCCTGTTTCTCACAGGTGTGCGATGAAGAATGACTAATGAATGATCTCTCTTTTTTTTTGAAACAGGCCCAGTCTGGTAGCTCAGGCTGGCCCTGAGCTCAGCCTCAAATTCACAGCAATCCTCCTGCCTCTGTCTCCTGAGTGCTGGGATTACAGGTGTGAGCCACCATGCCCAGCACTGTGGTATGTAACCAGGGACTGAACTTGGGACCTTGTGCTTGCCAGGCAGATGCCAGAACCACTGAGTTAAATCTCTGGTCCCCTAATAAATGATCTCAATCCACCCAGACAATAAGGTGCAGAGTAAGTGAAGGGTCCTGTTTTTCTCCCACTGCTTTCTTCCATTTTATACTGAGCATGGAGAGTCCGGGCTTATGTCTAGGCTTTTTGTGTGTATCAAATGCCCTGCCATGCTTGGATAATACTCATATTGAGTCATATATACTTGTATTCCATAGAGACTGCTCTTATGGATGACGTTATTACTTGTGAGTCTACTTTCTGTGGCACTGACCCTTGTAATTTGTGAATATGTGAAGAATAAGCTAATGAGAGTTAGGTTCAACAATGAATTTCTGCTTTGTAGAAATAGCTACTGAGTACAAGAAAAATCTAGGACAGTTTGGTATTAGGTGTCTGTCACTGTTAGAGTCAAGGCTGGCTGTGGTCTCTCCACAATCCTTTTTGAGAGAAAGAGGACACTAGGGCCCACTACCTTATTCAACTATGAGACTTTTAAAACATTGTAGAAATGTAAGTACATTTGCTTTTGTGGAGGGTTGTATAAAGAGAAGAAAACGAGTCACAGAACAATTTGCTGGTGAAAGTGAAATTCAAGGACTTCTTTTGGGTGGACTAGAGCACTGAAACTACGAGGCAAACTGTGATCCCCTCCAATCTGGACAGAGAGATACAGCTAGACTGGCTCATCTGGAGCAGAAGGTGCTGGAGCCCTATCCTGAGAGGCGGATTTAAACCGAATGTGCCATAAATAAGAGGAGGCTGAGGGTTAACCAGTGCAAGAGTGGACAGCGCCCAGGAGCTACGAGCTGGGGTGGGGCTGCTTTGTGGTTTGTGTATCTAAGAAGTCTTCTGACCCTGCAGTGACTCTCCCAGAGAAAAGCCATCCCACTGTGGGGGAGGGGAGTCATTGTGGAAATGCACCCTAGGCTTCCATGTAACAAAGTCTACTTGCCAAGAGAAGGAAGGAGAAATACCTGTGAAAGTCAGAGCCAGTGCAGGCTTGTGAAAAAAATGAGGTTTCTTAGTTCACAGAATCCTCTCCTGACCCTCCCTGCCCTGTCATCACACCCACCTCACCCCTTACATAAGAGCAGCAGGTTATAATTGGGCTGTGAGACTCAGACTCTCAGAGAAGGAGGTCTTGGGTCCAGCAGCAAAAACCAAACAAGGGCTCCAGGGAGAGGGGAAGTGTCTGGTGTCTGTAGGTAGAACCAACTTTAATCACAGCCTAATTCCTAGCTGGACTACAAGCATCCTCATACCACAAGACTACTCAGCTTCAGTTTCTATTACCTCACCCAGCATGAATGTCTTTCAGTCAGAATTTTCAAGGCATTCCCACAACATGAAGCAAAAGAATACCAATGAGAAAGTCCCAGATTGCCCAGACTGAATAGATAAAGTATAAAAATAGATATGACATAGATATTCGATTTATCAAACTTGACATTTAAGGTAATTCAGATTAATACATTAAAAAGTCTAATTGGAAAGTAGACAGTTTGTGAGAAAGAACATACCATATGAAGACAGATGAAAACTGAGAATCAAAAGGAAATGTTAGAAATCAAAAAGAGAGGAACAAATAATGCAGCCCCTGGGGTGAAGACAGAATCTATAGCACTGCAAGTTTGTCACTGGAAACTTCCTCAAACGAAATGTAAAGAGAAAAAGTATCTAAAAGTAGAATCCACATAGAACATCCAGAAACTGGGACGATTTGCAGAAGCTGCTGACATATGCATCATTCAAATAAAAGAAGGAAAACAGACAATGGGGGGAAGTATTTCAAAGAATAATGGCCGCAAGCTTTCCAAATGGCTGATACAAAACTACAGATCTAGAAAGTTTAGAGGGGGAGCAAGTAGTATAAATACAAAATCCAAACAACAGTAGAAATTTAAAGAGAAAGATACAGGAGGCAAGTGGGACCTTGGTTTGCCTTCGAATCAGAACACAGCCCAAATTGGGATTGAGAAATAGGATAAGAATTATCCTATCAAGAAATAGGATAAGAATAAAAGTGGACTGCAGTGTAAGCACTCACACAAATAAGAAGAAAGATGAGTAAAAAACTTAAAGGTAGCTCTATGGAGTGAAACCGTGTCCCAGCCAAATTCATATGCTGCAGTGGTAGCTTCCATTACAGATGGATTTGGAGTTGGGACTTTTGAGGAAGTAATTAAAGTTATGAGGCCATAAAGGAAAGACCTTGACCTGGTAGAATTAGTGTCCTTATAAAAAGAAGAAATGGAGCTCGTACCCACTGTGCACCGCGGAAAGATTATAGGAGGACACAATGAAAAGAGGGCCTTCTGCCAACCAGGAAGAGTCCTTGCCCAGAACCAAGATGGTGGTGTTTTGTTGTGGAAGTCTGAGCAGACTCACAGTGTCACAAAACAAAAGAACAAAAACAGCTCACCAATTTAGAATATTATATTCAGTGAAATGCAAAAGAAAAGTGATAGACAAAAATTTTATCATATTAACTCTGAGAGAATTCATCAGCAGGCCTGGTCTATAAATGCCAAAAAAAGTTCTTCAGCTAGAAGGAAACAGTTCAGATCAGAGACATGAAACTACATAAAGAAAGTGATAGGAATGCAGAAGGGATCAGTGAAAGCAAAATGAAAAGTTTAGTTGTTGCCTTCTAATCTAAAGAACGAATAAGTGTTTATGTAAGGTAATAATAGCATGTGGATAAATGGCACGAATGAGAGGAATATCACAAGAGGTAGAAACAGAGAATCAGGAATGTCTTGTTTTATGCATCTGTACTACCTGTGAGGCAGTGCAATGTTATTTAAAGGTAGAGTCATATTAATAAAAAGTGGGGGCCCCAAAGCTGGGTGTAGTGGTTCACACCCATAATCCCAGTATAGATTTAGGCCAGCCTAGGAAGACCTCACAAAAGGAAGGAAAAAAGAGAAGGGGAAAGAGAGAGGTAAAAAATGAGAAGAAAGAGAAGAGGGGGAAAAAGGAAAGAAAAAAGAAGAAAAGAAAGATGGGAAGGGGAGGAAAAGAAGGAAGGGAGGGAATCAAGGAAAGAAGAAAAAGAAAGAAGGAAGGAAGGATGAAAGAAAAAAGATTAACAATAACTTTAAGTAGCTGCTGAAATTTTTGAATTATAATTGATATTTTAAGAGAAGTAATTAAATGATATAACTTTATTTAAAATTAACTTTAAAGGTATCTAACTTTTAGATAACTTTATTTAAAGCCATAGAAGTCAAAATAATTCTGGTGATGGGAAAAGGAATAACCAATGTATTAAAGAGAAAAGAGGTGTAATAAATAGTAACCCAACCATGTCAACAGTTACTTTAAATGGAAATAGTGTATGAACACAAATTAAAAAGAAATAATCAGATTGGATGCAAGTACAATTTCTACCTATATGTTGCATAAAAGAAAACCACTTTATGAAAAAGACTCAAATGGAAAGAAAGAAAATAGAGAAAGATACACCATGCCAATAATGATAATAATAATAAAGCTAAAGTGGTTAATTTATATAAAATTAGTCAATTTGAATATACAAATGTTCATTGGGGGTAGCTAGGTGTAACAAAATCATTAAAATGGCAATTCTTCAAGAAGAAACACAGTCTTAAAAATGCAAGCACCTATAGAAAGCATCAAACTCTGATTAAAAACTGGGAAATATAAAGAGAAATTGAAAAATCCATTATGGCTGGAGAGATCAACATTCCTATGTTAGTAAGTTACATACCAAGCAGGCAGAAAACCTTCAAGATACTGTATAAATGATCAACTTGGCCTGACTGATATTCTTAGAAGAATGCATCGAACCACACCCTTCCTCAGCTCACCCAGGGTCACACCACGACAGACTGTGTTCTGGAGCACAAAACGTCCCATAACAAGCTTAAGAACATGAAATTCACCAAAATATACCCTTGCATCACAAAGGAATTAAATTAAAAATCAATAAAAGATATCTAAAAAGTCCTCAAATGGGAAAATAACACACTTCAAAGTAAATTGTAGGTCAAATAATAAGTCTCAGGAGAATATTTTCAAATAAGCATAAAATTAAAACATGTGAGATGAAGGGAAAGCTGTTCTTCCAGGGAAATTTACATCACCTGCATTTTAGAAAAGAAGAAGAATCTGAAATCTATAATCTAGAGATCAATTATTCAAAACTAAGGAGAGAGATATAATGTATATCTACAAGAAGAAGGAAAAAAGGAAATAATAAAAGCTAGAGCAAAGTGAAAACATGAAACAATAGAGAAAAGCAATTAAACTACAGTTACTAAAAAAATCAATAAAATTGGTAATCTCTTTCCAGCTTAATTATGAAAAAAGACATTATAAATTACAGCATCAGAGATGAAGGCAGACTCATCACTACTAATCATTTCATCTGAAAATAAATGACTATTATGAATAAGTTTACACAGATAATTTGATAACAGAATAAGTAGACAAATTTCCTAAACAATAGACTTCCAAAATGCACATAGAAAAATAGGCAAACAAGACATCCTTTATCTATCAAATATCTTGAATCGATAATTCACAGTCTTCTAGACAAGTGAAATCTAGATTCAGATGGGTTCACCCACGAATTGTACCAAACATTTCATAATAATGAGGATACTCAAATAAAATAAAATAATAATGAAGATACTCAATGAAATATTGCTGAAACAAATGTATCATAATCAAGCTGGGTTTATCTGAGGTGCACATAGGTACTTCAGTTGTTAAAAAAAAATCACTGTGACCCACATATCAGGAGGCTTAATTGTCATAACAATTGATGCTGAGAGTTTTCTAGTCGAATCAAACACTGAGTCATTGTTAAAAAAAAAAAAGAAAGACAGAAAAAAGAAAGGAGGAAAGAAAGAATGGAAACTTTTCTTCAGTTTAGAAGAGAACTTCACCAAAAACACCTACATAAAAATTTACAGGTAACATTGTAATATATATATCACATGATTTCTGACATAAGAAACCCAAAGTAAAAATAACAGGAGCAAAATAAAAAAATACATGGTAAGAAACAGGGAGGTGTTTTTTTTTTTTTTTAGGTTTTTGAGACAGGGTCTCGCTTTGTGGTTCAGGCTGGCCCTGAGCTCAGCCTCAAACTCACATCACAGCAATCCTCCTGCCTCTGCCTCCTGAGTGCTGGAATGACAGGTGTGAACCACCACGCCTGGCACTGTGGTATGTGGTACTGGTTGCTGCTGGGGTGAGTCTCCACGCCCAGTATGGTATGTGGTTACCAGGGATCGAACTTGGGTCCTTGCGCTTCCAAGACAGGAGCTGGAACCACTGAGCTATATCCCCGGCCCCCAGGGAGATAGATTTTTGCAAAAGTAAAAAAAGATAGGGTTTTTAACTGTTGGTGTGGGAATATCTAGAGCTTTCAATAAAACAATGAAGTTGGGGTCGAGGGTGTAGTTCAGCGCTGCAGTACTTGCTCAGTACTTGTGATCCCCAGTACTGTCAATGACAATAAGTAAGCAAGTAAATAAACAACTAAAAATGAAGAGGAATCTATGTGAGTTTCTCAAACGTTATCTCAGAAGGTATTATAGACCTAAATGTAAAAGTGGAAACTATAAATCTTTTAGAAAGAAAATGCACAAGGCCTTGGGTTTAGTGATTGGTTTTTGTATACAGCATCAAAAGGACAACATGTAGAAAAAAAGATTAAAGACTCTATTTTACTAAAATCCTTTTAAAACTTTGCCATACAAGAGATAGAGTTAAGAAGACAAACTGTAGATCAGAAGGCAGTTGTTGTGAAATATCTATCATGAAGAATGTGCATTTGTAATACATAAGAAGTGTTAAAACTCATTAAGAAGTCAATAAAAAATAGGCAAAGATCTTAATAGATACCTTCCCAATGAGAATGCAAACACATGAAAAGAAGATAAACAATTGTCATTAAGGAAGTGCAAATTAAAATAATGATGGAACATCGCTGTATATCTACGTTTTTAAAAATGACTGAGATTCAGAAAACTGACATGACCATTTGCTGGCAAAGATGTAAAGAAACAGGAAGTCTCATTCACTGTGGCAGTGCTTGCAACAAAGTATAGTCGCTCTGGAAATGTAACAGTTTCTTATAAAGTTAAAATAGGCTCATCATATGTTCCAAGAACCATGCTCCTAGAGATTTACCCAATCCCTGTACAAATGTATCCCTGATACAATTCCCAGCATGGGAATGTTTATTCCACTTTATTTATTCACCCTGCAAATAGAAAGCAACCACTTGCCCTTCAGCGGGTGAACAGATAAACTGTGGCCCACGCAGATAATGGGAAACCCTTCAGCAAAAAGCAATGTCGATGAAGTCCCTGAATTCCGGATTGGAGAGAACTGTGGGGTATGGGGTGGGAGCAGGGTGGGGGTTGAGGGGTGGAACTTGAAGCTTTGGAGCTGGCCTCTGCAGTAGGGTAGTTATTAGTCACAGGGGGTCATTTGAACCCAGTCTGGCTAGTGTGACTGAGAAACTGGTTTCTAAATTTCAGTTAAAATATCCACACTTGTCTAGTGGAGGCCAGATAGGGCAGCCCAGTTCCACACATTAAATTCTATTCCTCATGAGAATTTTTAGAGATCTTTTCGTAAGTAGAGTTCTAGACACAGTCAAAGCGGTCTGTGTGGAGTTTTAAAAATTCGTATGAAATCCTTTATGAGGTACCATTATCCTTACTGACATTTTATAGATAAAAGATCTGATGCGCCAGAAGGCCAGCGATGTACACACAGCCGGGAAATTGTGTGAGCAGGCAAGGTCCGTGCTGCAAACCACTGCCCTTCCGTTTGAGACTGAGTTACAACCCCAATAACTACCTTAAAAATATGTGGAGTTGAAAGTGCGTTCAAAACATCCCATGTACGGAGCATGGTAGCAGCAACCTGGCACAGTATAGAGCACTGGTCGTTTCTCCTCCTACATCTCGCTGCTCTTCTCTGAACCATTAGAGAGAGGCCCATTCTTCACATCCTTACCTTACTTGACGACCAAAATTCAAACTCAAAGCCTGCTTTCTACTGAACGCATAGCCCTTTTAGACCACTATGAAGTAAGAGACCCTTAGGCAAGCCATCTGCAGCGCCTCCTGGCGGTAACTTTTTTACGCCCACGGAATTTACAACACCTTTGCTTTCCAGCATTTGAGGTTTGGGTGTGGCAACATCTGGAGTTTTGGCACTGTTAATAATGAGAGCCTTTGTTCTGATAAATGTGTCAGTCCCCGCCTCACCTTGGGGGTCCCGGAGAAGAGATTGGACACCCACTGAGCTTCCATGGTGACACTGACACAGATCATTCTCAACAATCACCTATAGTGTCTTCCAAGTTGTCCTTTCACCAAATGCAAACTCCACAACCTGAGTTGTCCTTATGGATTGCTTGGGCTCATCAGCCACCCCTGAGGTGTTTTAGCTCTTTGCTTCTTGCTCTCTTTGTTCCTCCCTGGTAACAGCTCTTTGTGCCCTGGCCTTCTTGACTTCCTGACTCACAGCAGAGGCATTTCCCCCTTGTGATACAGGATATCTGATGCTTTCTCTCCAATTACTTCTACTCTTTCTTCACCCTTGAAGCAATGTAGGACAAAACAACCCAGACCAAGGAATCCCCACCTTCTCAATCCCACCGCTCTTGCCTTAGCTTATGCTTAAAACACTGCCACCTTCCAATCATTCCTTCTTCATAGTCGGTCTCCAACAATGTCCCTTGTAGCTCTGTGTTTATTTTTCCTAACACAGATCGGCAGCTGTGATTCTAATTTACTTGTTGACCTGTTGCCTTTGCTCCACAGCAAGGTAATAGAAGTTTTTAACTTACCGTGATCACTGGCCTTGTCTTTTTCCGTAAACACGATGAGACTCTGTACCTCTGGACCCCTCCATACGGCCCCTTTTCCTGGGGTGATCTCTTGTAGCAATCAGGACCCAGCTCAGATTTCATCCTTTCATGACCAGCCTGGCTAATGTAGTTCCTTTGTCTTTTCCCATACTCTCCTCTATGCACTTTGCAGCATTTGTCATTCATTAACATTATAGAAGCTATATTTTGTTTTTTTCTTTTTGTTAGTCTTCTTACCATAAAATTCTACATAGTCCCATGTTTTTTCAAGTGCATAGAATCATGTGGCACCCAAGGAACATGCGTCAGATAAACAAGAAAATATGTAACAGAAATAAGAATAGCTTTATTAATAAGGCATCCCAATTACAAGTAGCAGGAGCAACGGTACTTAAAATATGGAAGAGGAAACATATACATAGTGTATTAACACAGTTTTTCTCTAGATGGTGTTGTATTTCCTAAACTGTGGCAGTACTGAGTACTGGTTTTGAACAATTCACTGTGGCAAAATGTCATATAAATAACGAATGCTACATTTCATGTCCACTTCGTGAAAATTCACCTTTAAGAGGATCTGAGCAGTACTGCCATAAATGAACTGGATTAATCCCATTCTAAATTTTCTTAAATCTGTATAAGCACAGGGTCCCTTTTCCAAAGATCTCCTTAAAATAGATTCAAATTGGGATGGTCACTTGACATGGAGTAATTCTCTCCCATCTTATTGTGATAAGACATGGTTGTCTTGACCCAGGGGTGGGCTCTTGCCTAGCTAATCACACTGTTTCATGGTTCATCAATAAAGTGGTCTCAAGAATTTAATTAGAAGACAGACAAGTTTCAAGGAAGGAAAGAACTGGGAGACCAGCTTCCCTGGCCTCTCAGGCTGTAGGTGTAACTTTACAATTTTTAATTGGCTTGATCTATGCTCCTCATTGTGTGGAGAAAGGCTATTTATGGCAGAAGAGAAGGCAAAACTGAGGGAGGCACTTAGATGAGAGTGAGCAAGGCAGGAGGAGAAAACACAAATAACTGAGAATAATGAGGAGAAACATTAATTGTATGACATTTAACTCTAAGTCTAGTCATCCCTGAAGCCAGGTCCACCTTTGCTCTGACTTTTTTTTTACATAAAAAAGATTGTCTTTAAAAGACTGGATCATTAATCTATGCCCAATACACTTTTTACCTTTCTGGAAAGTTAAACCATGTGATCACCTTAGCAGTAAGGTTCAGTCATGGGGCAGCCCACTTGGATTATAAAGGAAAGCTGCCAACCAGTCAGCAACCAGCCACAGCAAAGCAAGCTCTTGTCTCTGAATGCTATATAGATTTTGTGAACATGTAGATTTGTTTTCATTAATTTTTATTTGTATTTATATACATTTGTACATAACAATTACATTTCTTGCGAGGAGTAGGTAGGTGTATATAACACACATCAATTCTTTTTTTATCCACTTCTCTTTCACTCCTCCCCCTCTATCTCTTTATACCTTTCCAATTTGAAAAAGATCTATGTCCCTATTTCCTTTAATCTATCTTTTATTTTTCTCTGTATCTATATTTATGGGTTTCTCATATAAAAGAAAAACCAGGTGGTATTCAAGCTTGTGTGTCTGATTTATTTCACTTAACATTATGGTGCATCCATTTTTCTACAAATGACTCAAGCTTATTCTTCTTTATGGCAATACTGTACTCCACTGGGTATAAATATCACCTTTTCTTTGCCCATTCATCCGTTGATGGACATACAGACCACTTCTGTGGAAATCTGCATAGATTTTCAGCTTCCAAACAGAGCACAGTGCTCATTCACTGTGTGATACTGTGCAAAGAGCAGGGTAAGCTCATGCAGGTTTTGTAGGACACAGATCCAAGGGAGGGGATGGTCCTGTTTGTAACCTTTTGGATGCCTTTCAGCCTGCCAGTGCCAGTTCTGTGAATCCTCTATACCTTTGTTTCTAGTACGCAGATGACAATATCTTCCACCTAAAAAGGCAAGAAGCTGGCCTAATGTTTCTGTGTCCCCAGCAGTGTCTTGGCTAAAGAAGGGTTTAACTCATGCTCCTGGAATGAAGGAAACTCAAGCTGTTCCTCATCCTCTTTAGCACTGTTATAGTTGAGGTTGAATTAAGAAATTCCTAATAAAATTGATTTTCAGCATATTACTTCATGAATGCTATCCTTATAGGTTCACACATATCCACTGGCTGCTTTTGAGAAATGCAAAGATCTCATTCTTGACATTTTCCCTGGAATGGTGTGGTGCTTTTGATGCAACCATAACAGTAGTACCAAATGGTGGGAAACCTAGATTCTTTAAAACAGACTCCTTTTTAGGGTAGGTCTTCTGCTGTCACCCAGGATTGCAGCCTCCTGCACCTCTTTTTTAGGTGTGGCATTCCAGGGTCATTATTTCATGTGTAGGATCTTTAAATAACTTGTAGTTTGAGCTTTTCACCACTAGAGTTCAATCTTGCTCTTATCTATATGGTTCCATAGCTGTAAAATAAAAAACAAAGTAGCACCTTCCAAAACAAAACAAATTCCCAAAGCACATTCTGTAATTTAAACATCAAGGATCTACTTTACTAATGTGCCTTTTCTTTCTGTCACACTTAAGAGTCCCTGGTTGGTCTTGCTGTCAGTAAGCAGTTCTAGAATGCCCTTGCTAAGTTATACGCAATTTGCCAAAATCTGCTAAATAACCTTCCTTAGTCTCAGTTTGTTTATTTCCAAGTGCAGTAAGCAGCTACAGTTGTCCAGCTGATTTATGAGAGAGCAGGCCTCTATCCTGGGAATCAAGGGGCTCAGGGAAAGGCAGTGAGACCTAGAATAAGCACAAATGCTGCTCTGAGGCTCCACAGTGATCACTTCTTTAAAAAGTTTTTAAAAGAATATTGTTAGAGAAGCCTCAAAGACACAATTTTGTCAAAACTTTGCTGTTGGTCAAGCAAAGACTTCCAGGTCCTCTAAAAATGTTACTCTTGTCAAAATAGAGACAGCAGTAAAGCTAATATTTATGAGCTTTTACGATGTGCCTGGCATTCTAGGTCATTTGTTCGCAGGGCTTCCTGAACCAAAGTCTTCCAGTCACAGATAAATAAACAGACTAATGGATGTAAGTAATTTGACCGAGGCCAGCCAGGTAGTAAATAGCAGGGCTTGGAATTAAGCTTACATTTCCATCTGAACATTGGTTAATAGAGATTCCACATTTATATGGTTCAAAATTTTTGAAGGTACAGATAAAGAGAATAATAACCAGAAGAACTAGGTATTTCTAGTCAGGACAGCGACAAATTTGCAAGACATCAGCAGAATTAGATGAAAAAATAACATGTGCTAACAGTGGACATTATCTTCCACTGGGGTTTTGTAAGAGACACATACATACTGCTAAAATAGCACAGTATATCAGCCCCACCTTTTCTAAAATAGAGAGCCAGGTATCAAACTGTAATATGGTAAGAATGACTCTCTTACTGATTAAAATTGTCACCTTTTTTATAAAAAAAGATAGTCTTGAATTGATCTTTAAGACTTAGTGTGGTATTTATACATATAACAAATAATTATGTGCAGGTTGGCTTTATAATTATATTTAGGTAGTATCCTATAACCTTTTTGTTATAATTTATTTGCTTTAAAAATTTTTTTGGTGGTGCTGGGGATGAAACTCAGGGCCACAGAAAAGCTAGGAAATTGTTGTACCATTGAGCCATACCTTCAGATCTGTTATCAATTTTGTGTTCTGGATTAGCAAATCCTACTTCACAGAAAATACTAATGGAAATAGTTACTCATGATCAACCACTCATTTATTTCTTCATCCACTCACAGATATGTATGAAGCCCTTGTAATATATCAGGCACCTTATTTGATACTGTAAGAAAATAATAAAAAGCAACAGCATTATCAACAACAAAACCCCCAGACAAACAAATGAGCAAAGGTGAGCACCATGCCACATTTTGTAGGGAAGATAGAAAAGGAAACACAAAAGAGTAAAATCATGTACATAGAGGGTGGAGGAGGGTGGTAGTGTGGGTAGGGCTCTGGGAAAAAATGAGAATTAAGTTGTGTCATATACTGGTACAAATTCTCATTGTTGAGGGCAATCATGATGTGTATGTGTAATGTACCAATAAAGATTTCAATTAAAAAAAGAGTAAAATCCACAGTGGGTGTGATGATGATAAGCCTTATTTATATACAGAAAAATAAAACAGAATGAATATAATGGTGTTTTTCCATCAGGTAGTTTTAAACAGTGGTCAGAGAAGGGAGCAGCAGTAACAGCCACAGAAATTCTTCCTACAGAGCAGCAGCTAATCCTCACTGAGAGCTTGCAGTATACTGGGCCTCTTCAGTTTGAGTTTTCTCTAGTACACGTAACCACTCCATTTCAAAGATCAGAGGGAAATGCCAGAAAAGCACACAGTTTTCCCATATCACACAGTAATGAGAGAAAGACCTGAACATTCTGAGTTCAAGCCCAGTGTCCTTCCTAACCCCATCAGCGAGCTTCTCCTTGGGAATCCCTGTGCCCCACTGTAATTGTCTAACTAAGAGATGACATGGAATGGACCATACTCACTTGATTTTCTAGCCTTTAGTTTATTTCCGAGCAGCAATATAGAGCTTAGCTCCTTATTTTCCAATAACATCTCTGCAAATATGATTTGTTATGTGGAGTAGATTAAGTTAATTAGAAATTATTTATATATCTGGAATGTGCAGTCCTGGCTAAAATTTTTATACCAGTTTCCTAAAGAAAGTGCAAGATACATTGATTATCTATATGAATCATAAATAAATGAACTTTTTAGCAGAGTGTGAATGGAAAGACAAGCAAAATAATTCAGTTGGTGATAAATACAAAACACAGATCATTTGGAGGAGCAGGGGCTGCAGGTACTCTAGGCCATTGAGATGGATTTCTAACTACTAGCAGAAAGTGTATGTTATTATACACTTTTAGGCCCCTGCAGCAACATGAAAATCACACTGTTGCAGAGTATAGATTTTGGGGGGACAAAAGAAGACAGAAAAGCTTCCTCAAGAGGGATCTTCTTTCAATTGATTTTTATTTTGTTTTGTTTTGTTTTAGTTTTTTGAGACAGGGTCTTGCTTTGTAGTTCAGGCTGGTCTTGAGCTTAGCCTTGAATGCACAGAAATCCTCCTGTCTCTGCTCCTAAGTACTGGAATTAGAGGTGTGAGCCACTATGCCCAGCACTGTGGTATGTGGTATTGATTTCTGGTAGGTGTGAGTCTCCATGCCTGGCATTGTTGTATATAGTATTCCGAAATTTAACTAGGGATTTTGCACTTGCAAGGAAGATGCCAGAACCACTGAGCTAAATCTACAGACCCATTACAACTGAATTTTTGAAAAAGACTCCTAGGTTAACAGGGAAGAGTATCTTCAACTTTCTGAAAGCACAGATTCTTGCAAGAATTCTTCCTCCATAATAATTACAGTAAGCAAACCTGGCAAAAATACTATTCAAAAACTAACCCAGTGATTTGTAAAAATGCACATAGGAGACTAACAAAGATGATAAAACTGCCACAAATTGACCCTGGTAGCCAATATCTATTGTGCACTTACCAGAAGCCAAGACTTGTGTTGAACATTTTACAGGAATAACCTCATTTTACAGTGTACCATTACTTTCTGAGTTGAGAATTGCTATAATTCTATTTCAATAATGAGAACACTTAAGCTCAAAGAAGTTAAATAAGTTCCTTCAAGCTACTTAGCATGAGAGCAACTCAGAACAAAACACGGCCAGATTTAGTCCAAACTTTGTAGTTTTAGGTGCTACTCAGTGATAATTCTGTTGCCTGTAGTGCATTTATACCTGATTTATACTGGCACAGTTTCAGTAAATTGTAACCACAACACCTGCAGAGATTAGAATCAGAAAATATAGAGGAAAAAAAAAAGCCTTTGTGTTTCCAGCTTCCAACCATGATAACTTTAAGAAAGGAAAACTATAAAAATCACATGAAAACTCAGCTCTACTGGTGTAAGGTAAAGAAAAATCACAAGGAATATCTCTGGGCACTAGCATAGGTCAGTCCAAGGCCCTCCTTCAAGTCTCAGGGTAATGAGCAACAGCCTTGAAGCTTGCTGCCTATGGTTTCAGAACCAAGGACAGCGACACACGTCGCCTCCACTAGGGGGCAGGATGGTTATTACTTTGTGATTTTATACAAACCAAGCCTGATTCTTCAACGGAGAGCGATCTCAATTTCCACAATCTGAGAATGGGAAGCCAGGAAACCGAGAGTCCATATTTGCCCCAGATAAGAACTTCAGACTTCTTTAAGGATGGAGTGTACAGTCCATGGTGGACATATCATGTTTTTCTTTCGCCTGTTAACCACAATACCATGAACTAGAAAATGTGCCAAATACCAAATACCAAAGGAACTTCCTCGAAATGCTGGTTGGAAGCTTTTAGCCCTTGTATCTATTTGAATTGAGAGTAATAAAAAGCATGTCTACAGCACATGTGGAATTTTCCTTATCTAGACTATTAAAAGGACTAGAAAGGGAGTTTTATTAGAACAGCAATAAAAATAGTTAAAAACATGGGTTTTGGAGCCTGGTAGACCTGGAATTTGATTTTATTTTGTCACTTTTCCACTATGTAATATTGAATCAATGAAAACCTCTCTGTCCCTCTGTTTGCTCAGCTATAAAATTGGCATAATAATAATATATGTCTCCAGAGCTGTTAACACTTGAGAACACTTGGCCTGAAGAAATGATGACCTTCATGATGATGATGAATGTGCTACAGAAAGGACCAGAGAGAAATAAGCTCAATGTATTTTCCCCAAATATAGAAAACACCTAACCATTCACTAGTTCATTTTCTCAGTCACTTATTTATCAAGCCTTTATTAGACATCTATGCTGTGTCAGGAAGAGCAAACAGAAAAGTAGTCATGAAGACAGTTATCAAATATTCTGGCCAGATTATGGTTTTAGTCAATAAAATGAGGCTTCTGATAAACAGAATTGTTATATAGAGTATTTGAAGAAATATGTACTTTGCTGTGCTTTCCTTCATGTCTCAGTCAACTTTCTGTCAGTGTAACACATAACTGAGATGATCCATTTATAAACAGAAAAGATTTATCCTGGCTTATGGTTTGAGAAGTTATAGTTCATTATCAGGTGGCTTTAGGCTTGTGGCAACATAACATTGTGGAAACACTGTAGAGCAAAACTGCCCACCGCATGCCTGGGGAGTGAACGAGGAAGAAAAGGATCAGCTCCACTATCCTCTTCAAAGACATAGCTCCAGGGACCTGAAGCCCCGCCCACTGGGCCTCACCTCATACAGGCTCTACCACTTGCCTGCTGGTGCCATTGTGAAGCCAAGCCTTCTACCACGTGGATCTTTGGGGAGCACTAGAGATCAGAACCGTAGTGCTCTCTCTTCTCCAAAACAAAGCACAGTAGTTTTTCAGATAGCACTTTTCTGCTACTACAGATCCCTAGGTGAGTATACAAAGACATGGAGGAGAGAAACAATCTCTCCCCACCCCCTCTCTCACTTTTCTGTGGTGCTGGAGATCGAAATCAAGGAGAACTGAGCTGCAATACTAACCATTTGTCTGTTTTTATTTTGATACAAGTTATCACTGAATTATCTAGGCTGGTCTCCAACTTGTAATCCTTATGAGTAGCTGAGATTACAGTTGGACACCATTGAATTTATTCAGGCTCTAATATTTGGGGTCACTTACTACCTCAGAACAACCCAGCCTGTCCTGAATGATGTCACTCTGCAGGTCACAGGGTGAAAATCCAGGCAGAGAATCAAACAGAGAAACAGCAGTCCAAATTGTAGGGCACAAACAGTAAAAACTGTAAGTGCAACAAGTTGTGGGGCAGAGGCAAAGCAGTCATCTTTTAAGAAGTATGGGGAAAGTTTTCCTGAAGAAAGTGATATTTTATCAGACTTGAAAAACTCGAGCTTACCTAGCATAAAAGCATCTGGAGAAGGCAGGATGAGTAACTCTGCCCCAAGCAGAGGAGACAGCACTGGGAGATACAGCAATGCCATGAAGTCGAAGGAGTGTTAGGCTGGGGGAGGGGGAGATGACCCCCCCTCCCTTTCTGTAAGTCTGCAAAGTAAGGGAGCCTTGCAAGGCAGCCCAGGGTGTGGGGCCACCACACTGAAGTAATCCAGCAGCAGCATCAGTCCTACTAGCATCCAACTCAGATGGTACAGGAGGAATATTTCACTCCATTTTACCTTTGTCTGATAGCTACAGTTAAGCAACAGGAAAGACTCATACAATTTGGCCAAAACAATGTTGGAGTGGAGATCAGAAGAAGCTCTGGCTGCCAAGAGGGGCTGCATCAACCCTGACAGGATGTCTGGGTACACTCGTTATTTTTTCTGTGCTTCTGGATCCTCACTGACAAAATGTGTTGAAAGGCCTAGGTCATTTCTGGTCCTTTTGATTTGAAGATTTTTTCCTAGAGCACATTTGGCAATATCACAATACACTTGAAAAAATTCTGCTTTTGAGGAAGACCAGTCCACTGGTGTGATTCTACGTGGTTTGCTGTCACTAAACTCAGCATACAGTAAGTATATCAGAAACTGTAGCTGATCTGGCCCTGCCCAGTCCCCAATGGCGAGGACTTCTCCTGGTGGCTAGAGCTTCCTCTGCTATAGAGAGACTGACAAAACTGCCCGTTGGGAATCATCACTAACGATGATGGCCATAGGCTAGTATGCAGACACTCCATTTCCCTTCTCCATTGTCAGAATGATTCTGAGGCTGGAGACCCTCTGATGTCCAGCAGAACTGACTTTCCATTACTTAAGCGATGACTGATACGATGACAGGAACTTTATCAGTGGCACCTCCTTCCTGCATCACTTCTCACTCCTAAGGGTTTCTTGGATTCATTTCCCAAATAAAACACCTGCACATGAATTTCTGCGTCAAGAATAGCTTCTAGGGAACTTAAGGCATATGTTAGCTCATGGGTGTGTATACATCTGATATTCCATCAGTAACTGTTGGAGCTGGTATAAATTGACATTCCACACTTGGGTGCAAGTAAAAGCACATTTTGAAATTCATTAAATCTGGCTGTGAATGCTAGTTGTTATTTGAAGGTTCTTGTCCCTTCCATTATCTCAGGTGTAGGAGGAAATCTAGCAAACTTAGAGAACAACCTCTGGTGTTGGTCCATTCTGGGTATCACCGAGGTGCTCACTTCCCTGACAGTGATCCTGAGGGGCACCACCTGCTCCCTGGACAGCGATATCTGCAGGAGTTCATGGATTGTGCAGCCCCAGCCACAGATTGTCCCCACTTGGTGAGTACCTGCTGCCTCTTGGGTCTCTGGAAACCATTTTTTTGTGGGAGGTATTCTTCTTTGTCTGCCTTCATCATCCAGGGCAGAAATCCATCTCCTCTGACTTGCAGGAAACCCAACCTACTTACTCATAAACATTAAAGAAAAAAACCCTACCTCTTCATATCTGAATGTATCAGTTGTGTGTGTGTGTGTGTGTGTGTGTGTGTGTGAGAGAGAGAGAGAGAGACAAAGACAGAGACAGAGACAGAGAAACAGACAGAGAAACAGATAGAGACAAAGAGAGGACAACTATTCTATAAACCTCAAAATGCCTCTCTTTCCAGGGAAGATGAAATAAAGTATTTCATTCCTCTTTGAGAGCCTACAGTTCCCTGAAAAGAAAAAGAAAACTGATTAACTATGGCGTGTGCATGGCTGTCATTGTTGAGACAGCTCATTTTAACAACAGAAGCTCCTAAAAATCTGAAGAACTAACCAAGCAACTGACAGAAATGGAGAGAAGCAAGGGAGAGGAGAAAGGGGCATAGCCTCCTCTGAGTAGAAGCCTTTTAAACATGACCTTTACAGATTTTCAGGTAGTTTTGTTCCCTTAGGCATTTACACCATGAGCTGGGAAGTCATCTCTCTGTATGTTGCACTAATGACCTTGGGTGCAAGATCCACTGATGCAGGGGAGATAGGTTATAGGTGGACAGACCAACTGCTTTTGGTGAGTCTGCTTCCATATGAGAATAATGTGCTTTGAGCAGATTTAACTAGGATCTCAGAGTAATCCTGGTAACTGCTATGGTCATTTTAGTGAACACCTTGGATACCGATTCACTTCAGATGCATGAAAATAAGACCATTTAAGAGGAAAAAGAATTCTCATGCAGGGAGATTTCATTTTCAACCAGCCAGCCTCTGTTCTCTTATGCGGTGGAATAACACAGCTTCAGTGTAGACACAAAGTGATAAATATCTGAAAAAAGGGTAAATTATGTACAAGGGTTGTCAGTGTTTCTTGAGAATAGGCTGCTAATGATGTCACAGTCACAAATTTGATTTCCATCTGATTTATTAATTTCCAGCTGATCTCTGTCCACATTTTCTCGTGTCAACCGCCTGCTAATTCCTTCATATTTTCCAAGATGTGACTTGTTAGCATCTCAAATATTACCAGAAAAAATAAAAACAAAACCTTTAAGCATGTTAAGATAAGGAAATATGTGAGTAAAATATGTGTTGTTGGAAGGATGAGGTTATAAGTGACTTGCTCATATTGCATAAGGAGATTCCTGTAATTCCACTGAAGTACTTAGGAATATAATCTGATTCTAGTTGTTATGGTAAAACAAGAAAAAAAGTAGTAATCATTCACAATTAAATTTTTTTTTGAAATTTTCCAAAATATTAACGCTAAGTATGTGAATCCTGCAGCAAGTATTGTCTGAACTTTCTCAGCACTGCTGCTGGGTTGAAAGGGATGTCTGCTTGCAGCTGGTTGGGCACTAGGATCTCCTTGGTGACAAGAACAGAAATGATGAACATTTGAAGAAAAAAAATAGAAGTCTCGCTTTCCCCTGAGGACATCTCTTCCTAACCCCCCTCTATTGATACACCAGGCCGAAGCAGCCTGTGTCACATGCATGTCATCTTCCACCACTGATGCGCTATGGATCAAAGAGGAGAATTCTTTTGCCAACATCGGTTGGGCTAAAAAATTCTATTAGCCAGAATAAAAGGTTGAAAACATAATTCTGAGTTTTCCTTCAAACTTCCTACTAAAAACAAAGGCAAATTGTGTGTGTGCGGGGGAATCTCAGGCTTTTAGGAGATCATTTTCTCAGTATGTTAGAAAATAATTCCCTGGATAAAAGGTCACACAAGCCATCAAACATAATTTTATCATATGTGAATAAAAACGTATAGCATCATCCAGGAATGGGAATTACTAACAACTTGGAGGAAGAAAGGTCATTGGTTTTTCTTTATAGTTTTTATTGCAGTTTTGTTTAGAGTGAAGGTCTGAAGATTTTTCCCTCCAACATGTACTTTAAAATGGCATTGAGGAAGAGAATGAACCATTGATCACTGTTTCCGTTATTTGCCAAATACAATTCCTTTCATCACTGATGGACCAGTATCTAATTCTGGAACTCTCTTGCACAAGACTTAAATGTCTATTTATTGCACTGATAAGAAGTCAATTGGCTTGAGTGGCTGAAAGTTTACAGAGAATTTCAGCAAACCTATTTCCCAGGGACTCATCACAAACTGAAGCCATCAGCACTCCTATGTGCTGGCCGCCCGGTGGGATGAACGGTACACTTCCATTTACTTCCGAACAGATGCGAGTCATGAAGGGCCCGCTAGCCCCATGCCTGTTCTGTCAAGGTGACCTCACAGCTTTGGCATCGTCACCTAAGTGACACCAGAGCTGTGGGCACTGCTTGGGGGTAGAGGGACATGGACGCACTTTATCTGTCATAGGAGACAGGCCTCTCAGATTAGCTTTTCTCCAGTCTGCTAGCTCATGCATTCACCTGCTTCATTTTCTCTTCCTCTCTGAATTGAAAGTAATTCACTCTTGGGCCGGGGAGTTAGCTCAGTGGTTCCGGTGCCTGTCTTGCAAGCGCAAGGGCCCCGGTTCGATTCCCCGGTAACCACATAACAATACTGGGTGTGGAGACCCACACCTAGCAGCAACCAGTACCACATACCACAGTGCCGGGCGTGGTGGTTCACGCCTGTCATCCCAGCACTCGGGAGGCAGAGGCAGGAGGATTGTGATGTGAATTTGAGGCTGAGCTCAGGGCCAGCCTAAATCACAAAAGCGAGACCCTGTCTCAAAAAACCTAAAAAAAAAAAAAAAAAAGAAAGTTATTCACTCTTCAAATTCCACACCTGTGGTTTCTACCTTTTTCTGGGTGTGTGGTACACTTCCAAGTGCAGCAACCCTGAAGTTAGCAGTAACTGTGTCCTAGTCTGATTATGACAGGACATTATTTTGTCACCTCAGAAAATGGATTCACAATATTGTACCGTTTGCTTGATTATCCTTACAATTTATCTCTTTTTAAAAATCTAAATTTATTTTAATCGTTATATTAAAATCACCAATGCTGTACACAGTTATTGGGTACCACGTGGTGTTTTGATACTGTGTACATCATGCAACTTGTCTTTTGAAAGTGAAGCTGTTACTGCTCTGATTAAGAATCAGGGACTGGAAATCTGAAAGGTGACAGACACAGTATTCAACCTTCTGGCGGAGGTTAAGAAGATGGAGCAAGGAATTCAACCAGTTAACTGTATCATTATCATTTGAAGGAGGAGACACAGAAGATGAGTATCAAAACAAATTTAAATAGTACTATATTCAAATAGTTTCTCTCTTCTCTTTTTTCCTTTGAAAAGCTTAGGAAGAAAATGATCAATAGATTCTGTTCATTACCAGCCAGCAACTGTTAAGAATACTGAAAACACCAGATGTTGATTTTGAAACGAGGGGCATCTGGCCCAGCACGTGAGAAACAGCACAGGTTCTCTGAGGCACCCAGAGACGTCGCAGAGGATCCTGGGAGATTTTAGGACAGCGTTAGCAAGCTGGGCGCCCCCACACCATTGTGCAGGGAGTTGCCTCACCGCCGACACGTGCCCAGGGACGCAACTTTCTTCAACACAGCAGGCTGTTTAAAAAGCCACCACTGCCTTTTTGTGATCATCGCAAGTAGCTCATTTCCTGCTAAGGGAAAAAGAAAATAAGGAAATGATGCGTGAAGCCCTTGTTTCTGTACAAATATCTGCAGACTTCACGAAGGAAAAAAGGAGACTTTGAAGAGTCAAGAAAAGAGCACCAGATTGAGAAACAGAAGACAGAAAATTCTTCCTCTGAGGTCAAGTGTTTGTTCAAAAGTGACGGCCCCGCATTCCACCTCACTGGGCTTCATCTGCAGGTGAAGGACTCAGTCAGACTGCTTCTAGAACACAAGGTATTGAAACGACTCAGAAAACAGACTCTGGAGGGAGACAGAGGTGAACTTGCGTCATTTTCTCTTTGTCTTACTAGATGAGCGACTTAGAAATATTATGTGACTCCATAAACCTCTGTTTCCCCATTTGTAAAAGAGATCTGACTGAAATGTATAGCTTATAGGGTTATTTTAAAGACAACATTAAATTAGATAAAGTTCTCATTACATTTCCTAGAGACATGTTGCTTTGTAAACAGTTTTTAAAAGAGAATTATGTAATGGCTTTACTGTTCATCTAGGGAGATAGTGTGATAAATTAAGGAAAATGAGTGCTCACTTAACTTTTCAAGAAATAGATAGCTCTATAATGATACCAAAAAAATTTCACTTGCTATTTTCATGTTAACTGTTTGTACTCTTGAGTGTGTGCACATATGACTACATGGGTGAGTGAGAACAGTTACTTATTTGGTAAGTGTTCACAGATACATACTTGATATGAAAATGATACTCTGCCAGTGTTATTACCATGGAGATGCAAGTACAATAAAAACTTTCACTACTTAAAACATAATTTGGCGTGGGTGAGTATGACAAATACAAAACAACTATGACTGTGAAGAAATAAACAGTCTAATACTAAGTCAAAGGAAAAATGGCAAGTGGAATGGGATACATATAGAAACGAATACCTTACTACCAGTGAATCGGCCTCTGAAGAGTAACAGCCAGGCTGATGTTGGACTTTGTCTAAAATACATTAATCATAAAAGTATTAAAAATGGCTTGCTCATAAAAAGTCTTCAGATCAATAATTAACTACTCTTACATGTGTGCACAGTCTAAGTCTTCTTCATTCACTAAAATGTACCATGAAAGGATCGAACATAAAATATTAAAACTTGTTATGAGTTACATTATCTGTCACCATTTATATCTGTCATTTGGGGGCTTTTGTCAAATAAGATTGATCTGTTTGTGCTACCATCAGTTAGTTAATCAAAACAGTGGTTCCAGTGATAGATGCTGGTCTACATGCTGCAGAGATATTTGCTATTTTTGCAAATAGTAGGGTGCTATTCGTTCCTCAGTTGTGAAATCTGACAGGTTTTATGATTTTTTTCTATTTTCTCCATTTGGAATGATAAATGTAGCATCTGGATTTTATTCCTCCATCAACTGAGCATGTACACACATGTGCGTGCATGCACACACACACACACACACACATTCACACACACACACGCACATACACACACACATTGTAATGATTTGATTTTCTCCTTACGTACCATTTACAAACTGATAGAGCTTATTAATCAGTCTCTGGGTGTGGAAGAGGCCATGTCTTCCTACCCCTGGCGCTGTCTCCAGACTGTCTTCCTCTGACACAGCTCTCCAAGGGCTCCCGGGCCACTGATGCTGTGGACCTACATCCTGGGTCAGTCGGGAAGCTTGACGGTCACATTTGTTCCACCTCTTGTCATCACAGGTGCCATCTGCCATCCAGGGGAAGTGTGCCTATAACACTTCAAAGAGTAGAATTATTCATAACTTTCACTCCCCTCCCCCAGCAAATCACTACAGAAATAATTTTCTTTAAAATGTCATCATTACTGATTATTGTACAGAACAGATTTTTCTCTTTTGATTTATTTGCATCATATCCAGGTTAACTAGATATGCATTGGGCAAACCGGAACCTAGTTACCAAAGCCTAAGCCACTGCTGGCTGTCCCTAAAGACTGTCATTTGTGGACACTTAGTGCATCCCAGGCTCTGCATCCTTTCTAACTCTTATTTTATTTAATCATCCCAGGTATCCACAGGGTGGGTGACCTTGGTAATTCTGAAGGATAATGAAGATCAAAGGGTGTGCCCAGAAGAACCTGCTAGGGGCCACAGGAAGTGAAGTTAAACAAACAAACCGACCAGGAAGCTGGGGAGTGGAAGTACAGGCTGTGAGTCATACTGTGTAACTTTGCTGACTTCCACAAAGGGTCAAGCACTGGAATAACTTTCTGAAACACCGTGGAGGTAAGCAGTGGTGGAACAGAGATTAAGGGTCTAACCTCTGTGGACTTTTGTTTCTTTCTCTACCATTCAATTAGTGGTCATATGGCCTGGGGCGAGTTACTCAATCCCTCTGAACTGCTTCCTCCTGCTTCAAAATGGGGAAAATAGCAGATTCTTCTTTCCAAGTATCCGTGAGAATGAGCATGCTAAAAAAAAAAGGTCATGTACATAGCACGCTGTCATAGACCAGATGATCACTAAATACTACTGAATATTATTATTATTACAGTATAATTACTGAATACTATTAGTCAGTAACCTAAGTATGCAACATTTAGGTGTCTAAGGAGTGAACATGACCTCTAGTAACATAAGACTTTTTGGGTGGGAGGTTGTGGGGAAAAACCAGGAGTGAGAAGTTTGTCGCACGGAGAAAAAAAGGTCAAGTGCTTGCGAACAGGTGCCCGGAGGCAGCAGTTTGAGCGGAATCCATCAGGTAGCTTCCAGCCCGGTGGAATTATGTTTTCTCTTTCCCATTAAGGATTCACATCTGGATGTAAAGTTCAAATGCAGATACTGTCGGGAGGAGGATGCGCGGGAGCCGCTTCCACAGAGATCTTGGCTGCCGTTCAGGGCATTCGGGTTGTATGTCTCTTGTTTTCTCCTGAATTATTTATCCAGAGCATCTGTGTTACATTATCTTTACATAATGTCACAAAGGAAATGAGAGAACGATGCTCCGTTCGCATTCGCCCACCGACGGGGGATGCGCCCTACAGCTTCCAGGTGTCCTTTTTGCTTTCCTGCACTGCTTCTCCAGCTATTGCCCTGGAAGAGGAGAACAGCCTCCCCTGGGAGCCCGAGTGAAACTAGCCAATCAGATCGCGGGTAACAGACAGTTCCAGCCTCACTTCCAGATACGACCAGTCAATCTTTTCCAATGGCTCCGCCGCTCAGCAGTCCTGACTGCCTAAGCAACCAATTCTGCCAGCTCAAGTTTGGTTTTCACCCACCAAAGTACAAATGTCCTCTGTATGTTGTTGACTGGAATCCCACAGTCCAGACCGAATTGGAAACTTCCCGGACAACACGACTACTTGGAAAGTCATTTCAGAGTGTCATCCAGAGTTTCTACAACAAACCTAAAAACTATCATAATATCAGGTCAACATTAATATACCTTAGGCCCTTTATATGTGCGAGGAAATTAATTACACATTACACTAAAATACTTAAATCTTACCACAGCTGTGTAAGGTACGTATCTTATCCTTATGTTAAGCAAGTGAAAGAAAATTAGTTGAAATAAATGATCTGTCTCAATTTAACACTGAATAGGCTCCAGACCTTGGATTCAACTACAAATTCCAGCCAGTGCTCTTTCCAGCTACTTTTTGACTAGTGTTTCTGTGGCGCATATTTTGCTATTCTTTTATTTTAACCAGGCTGTGTCTTTATATTTAAAATGGTTTTCTTGTAAGCAGCATACAGCTGAATTTCATATTTATTCCATTTGAAAATCTCTGAGCTTTAATCTGAACGTTTAGATCACCTGTGGCTAATGTGATTACCCATAGTTTGGTTTTAAATCTATCATCTTACTGTTTTTTCTTTTTGACCTATTTATTAGTGTTACTATCTCTGACATCTTCTGAACTGAGTATTTAATTTAGTCTCCACTTTGAATGCACTGACTTTTCCTCTGCCTTCTAAAGGCTGCTCTAGGGTTCATAGTACTACCTGATCTTGACTGTCTTCATGTAACATTATGTCATCTCATGCATTACACCAGAAAGCTGCAGTTCCTTTTTCCTTTGGTTTTATTGTTATATATTTTGATTTTACATGGTGTATAAGCTCTATTATATAATACTTTCACTTTAGTTAGATATCATTTAAGAGGTGTTAAAAATGAGAAAATATTTACCATTTCTGGATGGTATAATTTTTTGTGAAATTCCACATGTCCACTCATTATCTCCCTACCTAATAAGTGCATTCATACATTGTAGTGCAGGCTCTGCGCTGTGCCTGTGGCTGCTGATGTGAAGAAACTAAGTTCCGGTATCTACTTTGGGGTCACCATGGTGCTGTCTGCCATCGATGAGGTGGGTCATGCTACAGGAAACAGCTGAGCCACAGCTGTGGCGATGCCTGTGTACACCTGCAAGCAGAGCATCGTGGCCAAAGGCATGGGTCTTGAGGAGAAACTCATTATCAGGGAGCCTAGTTTAGCACCTTCTGAGTTTGCTCGTCCTTGAATAGCCTCTAGCTAAGAATTAGCTCAGACTGTGGGAATGTGTCAGGAGTGTCTTCTTACCTTCTTATCCTGCCCATATGTTACTCTCTTTTCCAAGTGGATGACAGAAAAGTGGAGCACTGGCCAGCAAGCTGGGCCTTTACGTCAGCGAGAACCCCAGAGCTCTGGACAGGAGCTGCTTATCAGACTTCCAAGGACGAGAAAACAGTCCAAGGAGCAGGAGACGAGCCTTCAGCATATCTCTTCCACTGTGATAATTTTGTATGAAGAGCAGGGTCTGGAGCCAGATATTTCCAGGCACAGCTTCAATAGTGAATGATGATTGTGGTAATAAATAACAGCAAATTAGAATTTGGTAAGGTTTAAGCAGTGTCCTAATTCTTTGCAGGGAACAGTTTATTTAAACTCAGTGGTTTTGAACTGGAGTATTTCATACCATGTACAAGGGCATTCAGTGGCAGAAGCAGGGTTTTAAGCCTGAAATTTTAGCCTTTGTAGCTGTGCCTTTAAGACTAAAGCTAGAATGCTTTCATGCAAGCATTTACCCAAAGTTTCCCGATGTCTATATGTTAATAAATATTTGATGATACTTATTCTTCTATACTTAGTTCCATAAGGATATTTACACACCCCAGATTAATATTGTGTTCTGACTCTGATGTGATCCTTCTTGTTATGACAATAAGATTTATATTTTTAGAAATTGATCACACTTTGAGGCCATAATGTTTAGTGAAATAAATCAGACATATAATCTTAAATATCACATGGTTTCTCTTATATGAAAAATATAAAGCATAAATAACAAGCAAAATAAAAGATAGATAATAGGAAGTAGAGATCTTTCTTAAAGGAGAAGAGGATTAAGAGATGGGGGAAAGGGTTGGAAGGCAGGGAAGGGGGATTAAAAAGGAAATTATGATGTGTTATGTACATGTACCTACTCTTATAAGGAATATAAACATTATGTACTACACATGTACTGATAAAATTATCTAGAAAAAATTAAAATAAAATTGATTTTCAATGTAAATTATAATTATGATTGACATCCAAACTCATCAGCCAAAATCTGGAAGGTCTCTGGACCTGGACAAGATTGACCCTGGCCTTCACCCTGGGACTGTCGTTTTTGAGGCCGCATGCATCAAAATTTTGAAAAAAATAAACTTAATAAAGAACGTATGGGCACGCTGTCACTTGGGTCCCAGACCTTCATGGCATGATTCATTACTTTAACCATTTACTTAGCTCAGGCTGGGGAAAAAGGCCTCTTCATGTTACCCCAGCTGCTCAGTCAAGGGTAACTGCTTCCAAAGATCATAGAAGAATGCATTGTGCTGTTACTGGCACTGGAGGAGATGCTGCTGCAGAGCGTGGGGAGACTGTGAGAGGTGGAAGGACTTCCACCGGGAGTCAGGCGGGTCAACTGTGCAGGTCCTTCTCTCAGACTGTGAGAGCAGAATGGTGTCTGCGTAAATGAAATGATTTTCCACTCATGTTGAATATCCATTTTCTTGATATTGTTGGCTTTGCAATTCATAATCCTAGAGATATTTGCAAATTAGCATGATATTCCTAGCAACTGCATTGACAGCTGATGAATAGTTTACAATATTAAGCTATGATGCTACTTTCAAATGCATTTGTAGGTCAGTCTATACTAGACATGTTGTGCACAAGCCATGTTACTCATGCTTTGTCTTGGCAACCAGAGTGACACTGAAGCCCAGTATTGAACAGAGTGTAATTTTTATAAATGTAGAGAAGTTAATGTAATTAAAAGAAAAAATTCATTTTAAGTTTCAGTTTGCAGTTATAATTACCACTTTTGACTTTTAATTTTACAAAATACATCAGGATAATTTAGAAAAATAACTTTTTGAAACATCAAATGATTAGCAGTTACCATTTAATTTGTATTGCTAATGAAATATGTAATAATGTAATCTATGAATATTTTAAAGGTAAAGATAAACTTTAAATACTATTACATATATTTAAAAATCTTTTATGTTACAATTGTTAGTAGAATATAAAATAAGCAAAAATTATAATTATAACAATATCATTAGTAATTTTGCTGAAATGAAGGCCAGGGAATGAATTTTGCAATAAATATATAATCCTGTAAAAGCTGTCTTTATTATTCATCTAAATATAACCATCTTAATAATGGAACATATTCAGTAGGACTTCACAATGATTAACTTCAGTTGCCTTTTATATTTGGCAAGCTACCAATCATATAAGAAACACACTATACATATAGTTCTTGATTTTTCATAATGTGTTTGCCAGATTGGATAGAATTAGTTTTATTTAACAGCTTTGTTAGATGATGGCTTAGCTTCTTCTCTCATTTCTGGGACACAATACCAGACACCTGCAACCAAAAGAAGGAGAGGTTTGTTTTGGCGTAAGTTTCAATCCATGGAGGCTGGTCCATGGCAAATCACAGTGGAGGGGATGCCGGAGAAGAAGTTGCTCATGACATGGTGAATGGGATGCAGAGAGTGAGGAAAGAGGAAAGGAAGGAGGTAAAGTCTGGCCACACCCTCAGTGACCTTCCTCTTCCAATCAGACCCTACCTCCTAAAGTCAGCTCTATACTCCTCTACCCTAGTCACCTTCCAAAGCTCCACCTATGAGTACTTCATTCTTCTAGGGAGGATTCAGATGTAAACTATAACATTTTGCACCCCATTTTGCATATTTCTTTATGTAAAATACATTTAGTCCATCTCTAAGAGTTGCTAGAGTCCTGACAGTTCCAACACTGATAAAAAGTCCAACTCTTGAAACATCTTCTGAATTTAATTAAGGCAAACTCTTAACTGGAAGACTTTTTAAAAATCATAAGAAAGCTAAACGCTGACAATATTCAGTGACTCAGTACAAGCATTCTCATTCCAAAAGGGGAACAGAAGAATAGAAAGGAATCAGACTAAAGCAAGAGTGTATCCAGCAAGGCAAATATTAAATCCCATAGTTCCACACCCAGCATTCAGGGCAAGTTGTGGAGAGACATGAACTTCAAAGGGCTTCAACATCCTTGTTCTGTGGCATTGCTGCTGGTTACAGTTGTACTATTTTTTTCCCTTTAGATTGGTTCTCACTCATAGGGGCTTACCTCAGACATTTCGTGTTCCTGGCTTCTCCAAAGTTTTGGGATTTCCATTGCATTTTGAGCTTCATCCTCGCAAATTAACACACTGCTCCCTCAGGAGCACATTTCTTGGTTGTCTTCAGAATCTGGACAGAAGGCTCCATGACACGACAGCTCTTCCGTTCTGCATGTTTGTAAAACCAGCACCATATGGACCATGCTGAGGTCTGCTGCTAGCTCCTGATATCTTGGATGTAGTCTCTAAATGCTGGATGGCTGATCAGTATGAACCAGACCCTGGGGAACTCCTTAGGAGGTTGTTCTCAAACTTGGTACTTTAGGATTATCTTTTTGAAGAAAAGTCCTTCACTTCTGCAATTTTGAGCTTGCAAGAGACAAGGCTTTGTTGGTTTCTCATGTATCCCCAAGGTATTTTTCTATTGTCTATTGTCCTATTGTAAATTACTTCTTTATACTAATCTTTTCAGCAGCCAAGCTTTGCTCTGCTCCAACTTTACAGGCCCCAACATTATAGGGGCTTACTTTGCGGTGAAACTTAAAACTTCTAAAATCAATTAGTTGTGCTGTTTGCTCTTGATACTCTTGATATAGAGCTAAAGGCTCCCAATAGTATCTGTGCCATAGCCTGAACATTGGGCTGCCTTGAAATTTCCTCTACTAGATCAGTCTATTGTCCTTAATTTTAGTCTCTTGCAAAGCATCAAGATATAGAGAAAATGTATAACACACTGTGCCAGAGCATAGCACATGGTCTTGAATCCAACAGCCAATGGAGTCCTTATTCCTAACTGAAATCTCCTGGGTTTTGTCTTTACCATCTGACATTTTATTGGCATGCTGGTCTTCTGAGCTCTTAACAGGATCACCCGTAAGCCCTCAAAGGCTTTTATAACTCCAAAACTTTCTAAACTTTTCCTGTAAGCCAGTTTCACAGGGTTCTAAGCCACATGGTCATTGTTGTACCATGACAATGATCCCACTTCTCTGGTATCAAAGGCTGTCTTAGTCATTTTTGTAATTGGTGGAACAAAATACATAATATATCCAAATTAAAGGAGAGAAGTTTATTTTGGCTCATAATCTGTAGAAGTTTCAGTCTCCATAGTCCAATTGCTCCAAGGGAGGACAGCATGGCACTGAAGCATAGCAGAGTAATAGCTGCAAAGGTAGAAGGGAGGAGACAGGGAGGAAGATAAACTCCTCTATCCCATGAGTAGTGACTTGCCTCTTCCAATTAGACCCCTCCTCCTAAGAACAGCCAAGGTATAAGTCCCTATGATCCAATTCCCTTCCTAAAGCCTCACATACAAGTGCACAAGGCACTTGGAGGACATGTAGGTCTAAACTACAACAGATGGGTTTATGGTTTTAAATATTCTGACCTATTATGTTTGGGCTTCCATTTATTCTGTTGTCCTAAGAACTATAGATGTCAGGATCTTAATGGAGGGAGACAAGAATTCTTTGCAAAATCATAATGCAGAATATGAATCTCTTGAGAAGTAAACATAAACACATGGAAAGGAATGTATGAGATATGGTCTTCTAGGTTCACACGCAGAAACAATTTTTCTTAACACTAACAGTTCGATTTTAAAGCTAAAATATTATAGAGCTTGATTCACTGTCCAATTACCCTTAATGAACTGAGGACTTGGAAGCTTGAGGATCTTCAAATTCATTGCTTCACACATGACCAGTGAGTCCAGTTCACATAGTTGCCCTTGATCTTGCAAATCCTGCCCTGCTGCTCCAATGCTTGTCAGATCCCTTCTCAATTTTCTATGCTGGACCTTTCTCTGCCTTGGCTTGCTCTGTAAATCAAAGTGCTCCTCTTCTGCTTTCTGTCCCTTCCGGTCTTGTTCTCTGCCCGGTGTGAAGGTTTTGTGATGCCCTGAGTGATCTCATTAAATCTTTTGCCTTGGTAAGGAGCAAGGCAAGAGCCGCAGGGAGGCTTGAATTTCTTATAGCAGAAGAATGCTGGTAACTCCAGACTCGGGAAAGTGAGGCAAAAGGAGACAGTCCACACAGTTTCTTTTGCCCTAAAAGGGAAGTTACAGATAATTTAAATTATGCATATTCCCTTAAGATGAGTTCCCAGGGTTGATGTAATAAAATAGTTCATAATTATAAAAGGATGAGCTTATTGATTTGTGTTGCCTTTTTGCTTTAGTTTATCCTGCACCCATTCCAAGCAAGTTACCAGCCCTTCTATTTCTTGTGTGGCAGAATCTGCAGAGTCGGATCCAAAATGGAAGGAAGGTAACCCTTCCCCGCCCTTCTTTTTTATAAGAGGCTGAGCTCCTGGAAAATATGATGCTAGTTAATGCCTAAGGCAGAAAAGAGAGAGGTTTGGTTTTTTACCTCTAGACTGGGAAGTAAATGCAGGTCAGGAGGCTCCATGAACACTGGGGACCATGTTCTGCTGCCCTCTGGTAGTTTCTTACAGAGAAACCCAAAGGCTTAAGACAAAAATCTTATGTATGCTTTAAAAAACTGAATCCTAGCTCTGTGATTCCCATTCTTACCTGTGCCAACCCAACTAGACAACCCAACTGTTGATTTTAAGCAACCTTGTGGGTATAGACATGGGCACCTCAGAAAATCTATTGTGGAAAAAGTAACACTTTGGAACCAGATGAGGGTACAAGGAGTTCCAATAATGACTGGAACTACATTTCTACTCAGGTAGGCAGAATGATGGTTCATGCTTGGATGTATGGTATTCTTTAAATTTTTAAACTGTATCTACTGAAAAACTGTAAAGATAGGTAGTTTCTCCATACAACTCTCATACAGATTTTTGTACTGTTATCCTCTTATATGACCCTGGACCATTTGTCAAAACTAAGAAACTGACCTTATTACATTGCTAGTAAATAAACTCCAGACTCTAGAGAGCTGTTACCAGCTTTTCCACTGATGTCCTCTTTCTGTGTCAGGATCGAATCCACAGTGTAATGCTGCATTTAGTTATCATATCTCCCCAGTATTCTTCAGCAATTTCTCTGTTTCTTTTTCCATAGCCTTGAATGCCTTAATATTTGGAGACAGTCCCTCCATGTGGGTTTCCTGCTGTCTTTGTTATGATCACACTCAGATCATGCTTGCTAAACAAAGACCCCTCTCCTTACATTACAGCATAATTCTGCTTTACCCATTACAACTTATAGGATGAAATTCAGAGTTCTTCTGTCTAAATTCACATAAAAAAGGAGTTTAGAATGCCGTTGCCTAAGAGTCATGACTCCATTCACCTTAACTGAAGAAGACTCCAATGACTGCTTCATTTCTTTAGTTTGGTAAACATTTTTATCAAGACTTATAGCACATTGTTTTATGTGTTCCATTGTGATTCTGGGTCTATTTATGTGAGGATTTCTTAAGTATTGTACTTTAAATCCAGTCAAAATCTACTTTCTTTCCATGCTTTTGGTTAAATACAATCAATTCTATTTGAATCTTTAGGGAAAAAATTTAAGGTATGCTCCAATACATGGTAAATGTTTAAAGTTGTTATTGCACCAAAAGACACATTGAATGTGTCACATGAATTTCCTCAATATACTTCCCCATTACCTTGAGCATACTTATCCCATAATTCTTGCTACTTTCTTTTT
>PVIR01011313.1:0-10794 GCA_004026965.1 Petromus typicus
CACTTCTTTCCTCTTTTCTCACAATCCAAACTTGGGCAGAGAAATGAAAAGCCTGATTCCCAGGCCCCCAGAGCCCCGTGTGCAGCTTGCACATGTACCGTGCCTGCTATTGAAAGTGTTTAATAATAGAGGAGCTTGCACTTTCATGTAATTCATAATTAGAAGACGACTACAACTGCATTATTTAAAATCAAGCCTTTGTTATCGGCTCCAGTTTTAGACAGAAGCTGAGAATCATTCGTGAGCTGTGGCAGACCCAGACTGTTCAAAGCAATTGCTGTTCAGCATGAAAGCTGCAATGGAGGTCACGAAACAGGTCAGGAGGAAAGATAGTGTATCGATTTCACACCAGGAATAGAGGCAAAGCGAGGGCCCACTGTTGCTGCATGTGATGTATTTCACTTCAGTTTAAGGCACATTTCATTCCAGTCCAAGAGGGGGTGGGGAGCAAAGGGCAGTGGATTTCACACTGAATCATGATGAATTCTGGACTTCTGGGTTCCAGTAAATATCTCCTTCCTGGCATTAAGTATTTCTGTAGCAGAGTGGATATAATGGAAATTAGACCTCCACTGGTAATAAGAAGGTACCTTTTATAAAGGTAACTAGGTTACAGGAAGTTCATTTCCTCCACTTATTAAAATGCAATAAAAACAAACATGAATGTAACAGCATCAAATGTCTTGAAGGACCAGCTCTGCAGAATGACCTCACAACAAGCCTCATCTGTACAGTGAGATGATGCTGCAGATCACTCAGTGAAAGAAGTCAATTAACAGAAATAAATCTCTAAAAAAAGGATGCCTGGGCATGATCTCATCAGTAAATCTCTGATGTCACTCATGGGATGCTGATGGCATCCCAGGATGGCATGTTGTCATCCAGTTCTCCTTCCTCATCTCTGAAAAGCTACTCTTACCCCGCAAGATCAAAGAACCGATTAAAACCAAACTTCATCCTGGTTCAAACTGTCCTAAAAGCACCATAAATTCTAGGATTTTTTTTAATGCCCTTAATTTGGGGTGTGCCTTGAGGAGGATCACCGCATTTTTCTACCTTTCAGTTTTAGATCTGTTGGGAGAACAGAATAGCTGGTTGGTTGTTTATAAGTAGAAACAACTGGCAAATGAAGAATCTCCTGTCTTTCTATTGAAGAAAACTGATTTTCCAGGACATATACTCCACATGGGATAAAGCTAATCCTAAATATACTCAACTATCCTGGAAACAAAATGCTCTTTGATTTTTAGGAAAATAATTTCATTCCACATAATATACATATGTATGTGTATGTACATGTACATAATTTCTAATGAGGTATTTGTTATTCCTGTTTAGAGAAATATTTCCTCTTTTCTGAAAACCAAGATTATATTAGGAATAGTAGAGAAACATCCTCTTAAATTATTTATATCACTTGTCAGCCTAATCATTATTTGTGTTAACTGATCTTAGGCATCCATATAGCTCTTTTCATTACTTCTTCTTTCTATATATTCTTTATTTATTTTGTGAAGAAATAAAGAGATAGCATCAAAATAACGAAATGACCATTTAAGCTTATATCTTATAGTACTTTTAAAAGATCATTTTAGTCATTTGCAAAATTCCTTTCTAGGAGGAAAAAATCTCAGGAAATTGGCATATTTTCTTTTTATCTTGTGATAGAAAACCAAAAACTCATATAGGAAAAATTGCTCAAATAGAGAAGAAAAAATAGATTTTTCCCCTAACAAGTTAAATTGACAAATGAGAAAAAAATGAAAGAAATAAGAGAACTTAAAAACTAAAAAAACATGAAGTTTTTATAGACAAAATGCCATTAATTTCAAATAGAAAGCATCCAAAAAGTCAAAAACTCCACACAAATTTATGAGAATAACCAATCCAACAAGTCACATTGGAGGACAACAAATTTAACAGACTAAAAGGACTGTGGTAAAGAGTAATACAGATACTTCCTTTTTATATTTAGGAAATCTGGCTTATATTTTATTAATTTCTCCAACTGGTCCCAAAGTTAGACATCAATCTAACTTTCCTAGGCAAACATGGACTCTTGTGTTACTCTTGTGTTCAGGAATCTTTAATATATATAGTAGGATTTACTTACTCAATGAACTTTAGGTTAAAACATTTAATTCTGAGAAGTCCGATAAAGCCTCGCCAACAAACATTATAATATGAATTTAGAAAGGATGATGTTTTAATATGTACTAGAACTTACAAACAACATTTTAAAAACCTAACTAAGTAGGACATTCTCATACCCACTCCTGATATGATCATTTTTAGCTTCTGTTGTGATAGTCTCCCCCACTCCACACAGGTGATAACAGCTCTGATAACACAGCTAAGGCTTTTCTACAACATAAGAATTGTGATGTCTTCAGGAAGATGTCTAGGCTTAGGTCTGGGAGAGAACAAATCCACGGTACCTTCCTACAGAATGTTCAACCTCCAGACATCCGCTCATTCAGCACCCTTCAAGAATCTCTTCTGATTTATCAGTAATTGTCTAAGTCATTCGCCCTTTCTTTCTTTTCTCTCTTTTTCACTATTTAATCTGGAAAAAACAGTAAATAATTTCTTGCCATGCTACATAACTAGAAATCCTAGGAGTAAATTTTTTACAGAGAGACTTTTCTTTCACTTTATAAACCCTCAAGTAACTTTTACAAAAACCTCTTTTACTATGACTTACCACAGTCATAAAGGCCATACTGTGCTTTATTTTAGTTCTATAAAAGAATCTGGAAATGTTATTATTTGTTCTACCCTTATCATCTTTGACTTCACACTCTTGTTAAGTGTTCAGTGCCATCTTTCTGGCCAAGGGTCTTTACAGTTGTAACCTGCAGGGCCCCAGCAGTCGCGTCCCTTCCTCCTGGGAAAAGACAAAGAATATGGCTATGGCAAAACACAGGGATCCTTCTGCCTATATACCAGGAAAATCCAATTTAAGGTATGTAGGTGGAGATTAGAGTTTTTAAAAGGCAGTGGTTTCTAGGAATGCTTGAAAGTGAGTGGGGAAAGCACAAGGTACTTTACTCTGTAAAGCCAAGAAACTGATCTCGTACAGGGCAAGCCTATGAAAACCATCTACAGGAAATGAGCAAAGAGTACTAGGACCTTCCATTTGCTATAAGTACCCCGTGCACATCCCCCATATCTGAAGCTTAGGAGTGTAACGCTGCTGCTGTTAAATGGTAAAATACAAATCATATAAAGAGAAAAAGAGCATGCCAGTGAAGTCTGTTTATCCTTTAAGCCACATTGGTAACCTAGGCAATTCCAAAATATCCCTTGGGTACCTTTTTTTTTTTTTTTTGCTAAGTAATTGGAAAATGCTGCACCAAGTGATAAAAAGCATTGCAAGTTTCTGTCTAACGTAGGCTGTATCTTTTTCAAAGCCCTAAAAAAAAAAAAAAAAAAAAGAAATTAAAACTAGTTCTGAAACAAACAACAAATATTTACTGAGTAGCAACTACAAGACACTCTGCTGTGACTTCAGGAAATTTGAAGATATGTAAGACTGAGCTGACTGTACTTGGGGAGATCAGACATCTAGAGAGTAAATCCTAATACAACCCAAAATACTTGAAATGTTCAAAAAGACCAACAAGCATTTCTATCTCAGGGTAAGGGGTTGTTACTCTCCAAAGGCAAGTCCTAGCCCCATCAAAAAGACAAAAATATGCTTCCAGGTAATAGTAACACAAAGGAAAACAAATCAAAAAGATCACTGTCAATTTAGAAAACGACCTCTAAAAAGCCCTTGCTTTTTGGTTGCCCATTACATGAATATTATGTATGCATTAAAGAGATCATTTGCCAGGTTTAATTTATATGCAAAATTCACTAAATACATTCAGAAAATAAGACTAACTTTTTAAATGATGCTCTTTCATTAGGTGTCTACAAAATATCAAAATAAATGATCAGTTCGGTCAGCAAGTAAAAGGAAGTCATCAGATCAATGTGACTGGCATTAAACATAGCAAACAACCTCATATTTTTTCCTATAAAATTGGCTGCTTAAAAACCAATAGATGATCTTAAAATAACAACTTTTCTAAAGCACCAGAACTGCGGTGTTCAGAAACAATGAATAAAGTAAATCCAGAGGGGCCATCACCATGGCCTGCGTGGTCCCCGCGTGATCGACTCCTTGCCTTAGTTTTCTCATTTGTGAAATGAGGTGATTGAGTAAGAGGCTCTTGGAGGCTCTATACTCTGCAATTGCACCAAGAAAGGGATATCTGGGATGACTGAGCTGAATATTGTTCTTTCAGTGTTTTGGTCAATAATGTTCTTTCAAAATATCCATACTAATGCCCCCAATGCCTGTTCCTTATAAAAATATGTATAACATAATTAGCGAATAGGAAAAGGTTGAGGTGTTGCTAATGAATACACACATGTGAAAGTTTGTATGTGCTAACTTTTTATTAATCTTTTTTTCTCACTCAAATACATACTAATAAAATATTAAAACTCTTACAAGTTTAAAAAGTCAGGAACCAAATAATCTACGCCCTGATAATTACACCCACAGTAAAGTATTTATGTGTGGGGGCAAGAACTAAGAGAATATGCTTCTCACACACACACACACACACACATACACACACATATAATTCTATGAAAAAATCTCTATATACATATGTGTGTATATATATATATATACTTTAGAGCATATAAATGTAAATAGATTTAAATTTTAAAGTAATAGCTACACAATCTCCATTAATGTATAGTTTTACATATTGAAATTCTAACTTTGAAGAATATTTATTTATAAAACTAAGACCAACTTTATTCTTATTTTCTAGTCTAATGCATTAAGTGTATCACAAAGTACAGATGAAGTCAATGATATTTTAATACAATAAACATAAAAGACTTAAAATTTTATTTACAACACTGTAACGTTTGCAATGTTTTAAAATAAAATGTATTTTATAAGTTTAAACTGTCAACTCTACTTTATAAACATTATAATTTTAACTCCTGATTTAATTTAGCAATCCATATTTTCATATCTCAATTCTCTAATATCTTTATAACAAAAAAGCAAATAAGAATATGAACCCCCCCAAAATATCACTTCATTCAACTTAGATTTCCATAAACAGCACAAAACTGCACTAATTAAAACCATTACTTTTAGTCTTTAAGTAACTGATTATCTAACTTACATAGCTATAATCAATCTATAAATTACTTTTGTTGGTGGTGGGGCCTAAGCAAGTACTCTAGTTACTGGAGTTACATCCCCAGTCCTAAAAGAATTTACATCATTAAACAAATAGAGTTGTATAATACATATAAGGCCCAAAGTCTGATGAACAACTATGCACATGATATCAATTTTCTCTTTAAAATTTTATGATATGTTCTTAACATATTAAAAGAATGTCAATACACCAACTACGAGGCTGGAAAGGTAAAAATAAGCAAAGCTCTATACTTAGCCAATGTTAGAATGTGACTGAGAAATAACTGGTAGAGCTGTGGACTGTAAATATAGTAGTTATCATTATTATTATATGATGTATGATAGCTCTTACTGGGAGAGAATGGTCATCATTTAAACAAATGAACCATTGGGCAGAATAGATGTGACACTGGGTCTCATCTGCTAATTTTCTGATAGGCAGTTGACATTAACTGGCTGACCGATTTTAATGAGAACATATACAATATGTAGTACATATACATGTACAAATAGGCCTATCCCAGTGAAATGAAGATATGAATATATCACCACACATGACAAAATCTTTTCTACCTTTCATCAAAAAATTTTAAAATCTAATTTTAGGGCCGGGGAGTTGGCTCAGTGGTTACGGCGCCTGTCTTGCAAGCGCCAGGGCCCAGGTTCGATTTCCCAGTAACCACATAACAATACTGGGCGTGGAGACCCACACCCAGCAGCAACCAGTACCACGTACCACAGTGCCGGGCGTGGTGGCTCACGCCTGTAATCCCAGCACTCGGGAAGCAGAGGCAGGAGGATTGTGATGTGAGTTTGAGGCTGAGCTCAGGCCAGCCTGAGCCACAAAAGCGAGACCCTGTCTCAAAAAACCTAAAAAAAAAAAAATCTAATTTTATTTTTTGGTCTACCTAAAGATACTGGGAAAAACTAGTACTTAAAGTTCTCATTTGATTTGATAGTCTGTCTCATCTATCTAGAGATTACAAATAAGTCAAAACTGCTTGGGGAACATGAATGCAAGAAACTGTAATTTCCAATTTGAATTTGGCACATGTAAAATTTCTGACTTGGAACACCTGCACACAGACACACACTATCAAAGGCAAATGAAACTTCAATTTTTTTTAAAAAAAGACAGGGTCTCATTGGGTACTTCACACTGGCCTTTTACTCTTTATGCATCCCAGGCTAATCTCAAGCTTAGGAAGCTCCACCTGCATCAGCCTCCTGAGTGCCGGGAAAACAGGCATGAGCCACCACACTGGCTTATTTTTGTTTACGAGCCACCACAGACCATGAGATAAATATCTGAGTGTAAATAATTTATTAGAGTGAAGGAAACACAGGAAAGTGCTGGGGACATGTTACAGGGAAGGAGAGGCCATCAACACGGACATGAAATGAACACTACCACTGGACCACTAGAACTTAATCCTACGAAGGAGCTCGGGAGACAGTCTAGACTTCCTGGCAGGACAATCCCATTCAAGTGCCAATAAAGCGGCTGCACTTACAAACCATCAGCCATTGCAGACTCAGTTAATTCCCTGGCAAGAGATTCCACCTTCAGAGCAAGCCCTGGAGCAAGAACACTAGCAGCTGGAAGTCAAGTCATGGTCACAGATCACATGCAATAGGGTGTTCTAATACATTCAGAATCTCTGCAAAGAAATAACCCGCAATATTACTCTGCCATAAAAAATGATAAGTTTGAATCATTTATACTTAAATGGACATACCTTGAAGATATTCTCATAAGTGAAGTAAATAGGTCACAGATAGGTACATATCACATCTTTTCTCTGGTATGAGAAAATAAAGATGTAAATGAGCCCTAGAATTGTATGTTATATATTGTGAAATAGAAAATGTTCCAAGTAAAATAGGGTGAAGGGGGAAAAATAATGAGATTGTAACAAAAAAGTAAGGAAACAAATTTTATGTATATGGGGGGGTGGTAGGGTGGGTAGGGCTATGGGAAAAAATGAGAATTAAGTTGTGTCTTATAGTGGTACAAATCCCCATTATGGAGTGCAGTCATGATGTGTGTATGTAATGTACCATTAAAAATTAAACATAATAAAAAAGAAAGAAAGAACCCACGAACATGCTGCCTCCCCTTCTAAGAGGCCTTCCCTTCTTTTTGCCTTGAATAGCCTACATCCATTCTAAATGGTCTTCCCATGCAGCCACTCTCTCCATTTCAGTCTCTCCTATGCACCACTGCCAAGTTAATCTTCCTAAAATATGGTTCCAACCTGTTATTCCTTGGCTCGGAACCTCTAATGGTTCCGCCTTTATTTGCAGAATTAAGTCCAAACATTTCAGACTGGCTCTTTTTGGCCACATCATGTGCTCTGCTCTTGCATCCATCGTGTTTTCTGGTCATTGTGGGTTGTCACTATTCACCTGAACACTCTTTTCCTTGCTCACATCTTACTCTTCACCTAGGAAAATGAAGGCTTTATCACAGTCTGCTTCAAAAAGCACCACACTCGTCCAAGACACATCTTCTTCCTATGAAATTTCCTTACACTGCCCCTTCTGCACTTCTGAGATCCATTATTTCCTCTTCAAATCTGGCACTCACTGGGTTGGGGACAGTGCCTATTTATGTGCAGTAATTTTAATCGTCACTTTCCTTTACATCCCAGTTTTGTGGGATCAACCTTTCTGTTTCAATCATTTTGCAGAGCTTACTATGGGGGCATAGAAAAAGTGTTCAGAAAGTACAGGGTGAATTAAAACCACAAATGTAGAAATGTGGCACTGTCTCAAAAAAAGGAATTGAAGTCGGAGTCTGTACATGTAAGATGCAGTCATGACTGGCAGCCACGTAACCATTCCGTGTCTTAGCTGCCTCGTGCATAACACTGA
The DNA here is from genome assembly GCA_004026965.1 of Petromus typicus. Classification (NCBI taxonomy): domain Eukaryota; kingdom Metazoa; phylum Chordata; class Mammalia; order Rodentia; family Petromuridae; genus Petromus; species Petromus typicus. The sequence continues at coordinate 8,099 of PVIR01011313.1, forward strand.
GTAATAAACTGCCCTTCACCGCACATTTCATATACTAACTCAAGAACCAAATATATTAGTATCGTACCCATCACGTTCTCCTGAAATACTGAATGAAAGACCAGCACAGGTTATCTGCTTTACTGCAGTAAGGTGTGAGCCTTCAGGGAAGGATGGAGATGACGCCACTCTGCTGCTGAAACACTAGTGATTTTTACCAGTAATGATCCAGAGCATGTTTTCTCAGTGTTGGCTCTCCTTTAAATCGTGTCAGCATGTGAACCGCACTAGCTGGGGAGAGGTTTCAGGATTCAAGCTCAGTTCAGAATAAGGTTATCTAGCTTCACATACAGACTGAAAGGAGCACTGTGACTTTATTAACATCAGCCTTTAAACAATGGATTCAAACAGGTGTGAGTGCACATGTGTGTAAGTGTGTGTGTATGTTTTCAATAAACAAAAGTGTCTGTCAAAACAAGACATTTACAAGGCTCTCCCTGTTATCCACACTGTGGATTATTTTCACAGGTAACACATAAGTGTGCACCTAAAATACACTCACGTCCCATCCTTTGCTACCCTAAATGGCACACGCTGACTTCACAGTATGCTCACACACTGGCACTGACACACCTTTTAAATATGACTAAAAGGCTGCCTTTCTACAGTGTATTAAGCAGCTGCTTGCATATGAGTATCTTGTTGTCCAGAGTGACAGCTGTATTTTCGCCTGTTTTGACATTGAGTCTGATCTGGGTGAATAGCTCATATCCATTAAAGTGCTATTACAACACTGAATGACTGCCAGAATACTTCCTGATCAATTTTAAAAGCCAGCTAGCTGTCATCATCTAATCGCAACAGCAAAAAACAAATCTTTGGGGAGTAAAACGAGATTTTTAAACATTTTTAAAGCAGTGTATTAAATATAATCCCTAAAAACTATTTGAATAAGAATTATAAGCCAAAGAAATAAGAAGGTGGAAATAACATTTTCTGCATTTCAAAAAACCTTGTACTTGTCTATTGGCAGGCAATCTCATATATTCCTTAAATTTTCCATTCCAGCAATCACTGAGTTTAAACTCCTGCTCCTACATAACTTAATAAAGCAGCACTGAAAACAATCACCACAGAGTGTGATTGTGCTCACCATTACATTTAGTTCTATAAAATTTAAGACTGAATTCAATCACCTTCCTGTCTTTGCTTCAATGGTTAAAATCCAAGTGTTTAAGTTTACTTTTTACATTCCCCAACAGCCAGACAATATGCAAATTTTTAAAGCTACAATGCTGGCATTTTAGATTTGCAGGTATTGAGCATTGCCAAGGAGAGGCAGAACTCACTGAGACTGTTAGAACCATTTGAATCAACAGTTCAATTGGGGATGTCAGATTCAAAGTTGTAATTCTGCCACCATTATAACAACGGTGTCAACAAGTACATAATATATAAATTGGCACACTCAAGATGGAAGGCAAATATTGAAAGGATGTAGTCTGTCAATATAATTAATCAAATGGACATTCAGTTCTAGCTTTGGCTGCAGTGTCCACTATTTTCACACTCCTATCACACAGTAACACTCACTACTTGGAGTGGGCCCTCTCAACCGCACAGGTGAAACGATCCAACCTTATGCCATCAGGAGATCCGGTTTTCTTCAGTTGTTTCCTGCACCATGCACCACAAATGCCTGAGACTATGAAGCAAAGACTAGAAATGCCAACTTCCCAACTCATACTTAACAGAGCATGACAAATACTGAACAATATTTCATTTTAAAGCCCATCCAAATCAGGGCTCCTTAGTAAAGGAGAACAACTAATGGAAATACTGAGCTGATTTTACAAAAATTATTCTTCCTTTTTGAAGATTCAAGATCCCTCTTGAAAGACTGGAACCTGTGCTACAATACAGCCCTCTCCACATAATCGGATGGTCCCTTTCACTTTTGACCAAAGTCTTGCTACATTTTTATTTGAAAGTTTCTTTTCCTGCTTTCCAATTCATTTTTAAATAATAAAATTGATGTTATTCTAAGAAACGTATTGAGCCTACTTCCCCACTTATGTGCTCAAAGTTGCCCGTTGTTTGTGTGGGGTGTCCAGTCACCTCACTAGGCCCATCAGCCTTCCCAGTACTGCCCCTGCAGTCCCAGTTCCGCCTGGCTCCACAGAACTGTTCCCTGTTCTATCGGGTCTTCTTGAGCAAGGCCTTTTTACACGCTGCTCTCCCCAGCAAATCACCTTCCGATGAAACTCCTCCTCTTTCTTCAAAATGCTTACTCCTCTCCTCCTCTGTGAGGTCTTACAGTGTATGTACTCCTTCCTCCATACTTCTGCTATACTTCACGCAGCCATTCTAGGCCAGGAAGTGTATATGATTCTTTCATTTATGCATTTACTGACCTCTTTCACTGTTCCAAATAAATTCCTAAATACCCCAGCATGGAAATAAAAAGCAGCACTGTGGAACTTCTGTTGCAAGTTGACTTTGTCTTTATTTTGCGGTCGCTTTCACACAATTTTTTTTCATTTTCTTATTCCTATCATTGGGAAAACTTTTCCTTTGCAAAGTAGAAAAATCAAAATACACCACAGCTTTAAAAGGGGAATAGCTTTGAGGTTTATTCAAAATAGCACAAAAATGACAAAATAAAAATATCAATGAATTTGAGGCTAGAGTACAGAATGTCTTTTTTTTTTTTTTTA
>PVIR01011313.1:10894-47632 GCA_004026965.1 Petromus typicus
AGTGCTGGGAATACAGGCGTGAGCCACCACGCCCGGCACTGTGGTATGTGGTACTGGTTGCTGCTGGGCGTGAGTCTCCACGCCCAATATGGTATGTGGTTACCGGGGATCGAACCAGGGTCCTTGCGCTTGCAAGACAGGCGCCAGAACCACTGAGCTAACTCCCCGGCCCAAAGTGACATTTTATAAGCAACTGTATACTGAGCGAAAGCAGACCAAGGTATGTGAGAGTGAGCAGTGCCTGCTGTATGTGTGGCTCTGACTGCACTGTGACGCAGTAGCTTGTGATATAGAAGAGAAGGTGAGGAAGAGGTTTTAACTGAGGTCAGCTCCTGTGCTGGTCCGCATTTCCTTTCTGTTTAGTCCATTACTCTCAGCACAAGTTAGTTCAGCCTCCCCACATACTGTTAAAAGTATCTATATTGCTCCTGGAGATCTACTGCCCCTTGTAAATTCACATACTAAAGGATGGCATAGAAAGGAAAATATATGTAATAGAGCCGTTCATAGCCAAGCACTAAATCACATAATACAGAAAACAAACGTAAATGACTTAGAGGGGGTCAAGTATATTACCTCTCCTCAATGAACATTCATAAAGGAAAATGGGGTCTCCACGCTGCCAAAATTAAGTGGAAGCAGGACTACCAGATTATCAAAGACAGAGGTTAGGAGGAAAGGAAGAGAGTGATGCACAGGGAAGAGGAACAGGAAGGTAAGAGGAAGACTAATTAACCTCATTTGAGTAGCTTCTTAAACAAGTGTGAAGTAAATGAGCATGTTAAGCAAAATTCCTACGAATTTTAAAAGCTATTATTCCAATACTCCATCTCCAGAGAGAAGGAAGGGGAAAATGGCAGGCAGAAGAGGGAAGGAGGGAATGGGAAGAGGGAGAGGAGAGGAGAGGAAGCGGAGGGAGCACAGGGGAGAGGAGAGACATAGTCAGAGACACAGATACAGAGACTGAGAGAAACTTTGTTTTTTTAATGGAAAACCAGGATTAAAAAATGAACAGCTACAGCTTTTCCGATGATTCCTATTCCTCCTGACTCAGTGCCCAAACACAACTTTCTCTGAACTGCCTTGCTATTTTGCCAAAAGAGAAAACTTATTTTCCATCTGTGTAAACTCCTCAAAGGAGGGAGCAGCAAGACTGTTCAATGCAACACAAGAAAAATACAGCCCTTGTTCCTATCTCCAAGGGGCTGGCAGGGACCCAATCCCCTGCCACTGCTGGTGGTCCAGGCTGGAGGTTATGATCTGACCTAGGAATTAGAAGCATTTTCCTAACCTCCCTTCATTGGTTCAACTGGAGAAAATACACACTTACCAGACAAGAAGGAAGGGCATCAAGTAGGTCACACTGAACACCATCCCTTCCCCGAGCTGGCACGGCTTCCAGGGGCTCTGGAACTGAGCTGCAACTGCACTCTGCTAGGTGATGCGATGGGAGGGCAGCTTAATGTACAAGGCAGAAAGGAGGAACGGCGTGGCGGGAAAAGGATGAGGAAGTCTGAGTTCTGAATTTAAGGAGCCAAATGTACTTCTACTTATATACTGTATTAACTAACAAAAACAATTAGAGACCAGAGAGACTAGCAAAACATTTGAACTAGTGATCCGAAGAAGCAGTGTACTATAGCTAAGAAGAAGATTGCAATAGGAAAGAAAAAACTAGAACTAAAAGTATAAACAACAATAAATCCACTGTGAGGAAGAACTAAAATGTGGACAGGAAAAATTTCATTCCTTCTAGCTCTCCATAAAAATGTAGGGGGTGGGGCCGGGGAGTTAGCTCAGTGGTTCCGGTGCCTGTCTTGCAAGCGCAAGGACGAGGGTTCGATTCCCCAGTAACCACATAACAATACTGGGTGTGGAGACTCACACCCAGCACTCGGGAGGCAGAGGCAGGAGGATTGTGATGTGAGTTTGAGGCTGAGCTCAGGGCCAGCCTGAACCACAAAGCGAGACCCTGTCTCAAAAAAACCTAAAAAAAAAAAAAAAAATGTAGGGGGCAGACAGCAAGAAGGATATCATAAATGGAGAGGGACCAAAAAAGGAGAGTATCACTCATTCCCTAGTTGGTCAGCAGGCTCCATTGCACCAAGTGACTGTGTCAGACAATTTACACAAGTAGACATTAACTGAGCAAATACTATGGGCCAAAAATTGTGGTGAAGACCAGAAATACAATAAAAATCTGACTTCCTGCCCTTAGAAAGCTAGTGTTAAAGGACAGTGAATGACCCTACAATTACAACAAGACAAGATAAGAGGCACAAAATGCCACAACCAAACTTGTATATGCTAAGATGTCCCAGAGATGTCCTACCTCACTCTGTAGGTGAGTGCTTAGACTTGCTCTATGAATGGGAACTGGTCACATCACCAGCTGGAAAGTTTTCTCAGATTTTGGGCAGCAACTGTCACCTAATAGGAACAAATGATTGTACTCTGACTTGTACATCTTATCAATCTACCTAAAATCAAGATCGGAGCTGGAATCTTGTTCCTTTGAAGGTGAGCAAGACAAGAGTTGAGGTTGTTAACAGCAGAGAAAGCTTTTAGTAAAGTAACAATGGGATTAAAACAACTGATCTGAACTACTGTGACACTTTTCTAAAATACTTCTCAGTTCTGTATGGCACCTTCCTGGAAATTCTAACAAAGTCTGAAAGAGCACAGCGTGTTTTCTAGCCTGACAGACTTACTTAGACCATTTTATTCTGTAGAAAACACCACAAATGTAATGGCTGCACTGACCCTATGGCTGAGAGTGGAGGTGGTTAGGCAGAAAGAAGCAGCATTTATTGAGCCTCTACTACGTGTTTTACACATTTTAATATATTCAACAATGTCACCAGGCATCTTGATATTCTCAGTTTGCAGATGAGAATGCAAGATGCACACACTCAAAGTCCAGTGCCCAAAGGTAAATGGCAAACCCAAGACCATTTACCCAGATGCACTCAATCTCCGAAATCTCGGTGACCACTACACAGGTGGCAGCCCCCTCTGCTTTCTCTCTTTAATCTGTTCACCTCTATCTTCCTCCCTAGATCCCTCTCTTCTCCTTCTCTTCCCCTCTGCATTAAGCTCTGACTTTAAAATCTATAAAAATACACATGGTATATTTATTAGTGCGCCTGTACACCTGCAGGGAAGAGCCTGGAAAATAGAGAAATGTGTCAATGAGTTAAGAAAAAGATGTTTCCAAAACTAGAGCTACACAATGCGCTTAATGATAATATGCCTGATTCATAATTTAGACTTTTAACACTTCCCAAAGGTTATTGCATTACATAATACTGAAAGACTTTTTTCATGTTTAACATTTTCTTATTATAAAACTATTGTTCACTATGAAAAGTTTGAAAATTAAAGATAAGTATAACCAATATAACAATATTCATGATCCCAACATTCACAGTAGCCTATGAGAACATTTGTCAGTTTATTTCTACACTTTTAGGGATGTGCACCTTTTGACTTAGACCAAAACAACTCCAAATAATGCTTTGTAAGTGGATTGTTTTCATTTTAACATTTGGTAACCCCACAATCAAGAACACAATTTTTAATGAATGAGGGGCATTATTATCCTATCCACCTACTTGATACAGTAACACCTAGTCACATGTGACTTAATATAAGATGGATTCAATTGTATATCAGTACCTTTTCCTCTGTAAGAGATATACCAAGTTTCTGTTCTACCAAAAATAAAGTGTCTGTTTATACTGCAATCTATTCATGCTATAAAAATCTAAGGGCAAATCCTGTAGGTTTTTTGGTACCTTTACATTCCCTACATTAGCAAATGACACACAGTAAATGTTCAATAAATATCTGCTCAACTGATCTGCACACATACTTATCCAAGATTCATTGGCTAATAGGGAAGGCAACACGTGGTAGATTTCATATGCTCCATAAATAATATGCTCATTAAACAAAATCAAAAATTTCAATTTTAATGTTATGAGCACAAAATAATAGGCAACAAAAAAGCTCCATTTGTCATTACTGTATACCAAGACCAGAAACAAAGTGTTTCCCTAAAACTCCAAAACTACTGTCAGATTTAAATGCCTAATATGAAAAAGATATATTCTGAATACTCTTCCCATCCACATCACCAATGCCACATTCAGGTTAGTATAAGACTACAGAATCAATCCACATTTATAATGCATTTTAGAATGCATTAGGAATGACAATAATTGTTAACAGCCTACAGATCTATTTCCAGCAGCAGAAAACATCAACACATGTATGAAAAGAGGTGACTGTGACTCAAAGTCAAATTAGGAAATAAGATACATAGGAGAAATATGGAGATTAGGTCACACCTTCCAATGAAAAGAAATATTCATTCCAAAAGTGATGTCATGGGTCAGCTTTGAATCCAAGTGTAAGGTTAACATTTTGTCTCAGTAGAAAAAAATGAATTTGACCTTGTAATATTTATATCACATGAAAACTACCACAGACAGATTTCTTTCTGAAAGCATTCAGATTGCTTCTTGTCAAGCTGTCGGTGTCAGAGATGAGAGATGTGATCTTATGTGGTAGCCATATTTGATGCTGACAGTCCCAAAGACAAGGCTGGGGAAGGTGTTCCCTTTCTCTTTGTGTTTGCCACTGTTTTTGCTACATCCAGTTAGAGGAGTACTAATGTCATTTGTTGCCCCCCACGGGGGGAACACTGGGGACACATGTGGAAAAAATGTTTTATATGAAAATCCCTGATTAATAAAAAAAAAAAAAATGTGTTCAAACTGAGGATGCAAGTAGACTAGTTTTGACCCTTGAAGCACAACTGGTGACTCCTGACATAAAGAAATGTACATAATTAGAGAAAGCAAAGTATCTACGCAGGCATTTAGGGGCAGAAAAATATCACTTACTGAGCAAACACTACATGTCAACTACTCTCTGTGTCTCAATTTCTACTTCTGTAAAATGGAAATTATAATTTAGTAAATACAGTAAGTAAGAACTCAAATATAGGCCCTGATTTTTATGCTGCTGTTAATAATGCTACACTCAGCCCTACGCAATGCATTTAGCTGAAATAATCTTCCCTACGTGGTAGCCATGCAAGACACAGAACAAATTAGGGGCAATGAGACAAATCAAAAAACAGTGGCCTTGATTTGGTGAAAGTAATTACTATGAACAGGTTTAGGCAAACCTAATATTTTTAAAGGACTGATATGTCAAAAGCAAGCCAAGCAGGAAGCAAGATAGCCCCCAACACCCTTGCAGACAGGCGGCCAGATACTTTGAAGGTGGTACAGCTGAGTGGAGAGGAATCATACACCCCCCTGGAAGCATGGTCTCCCTTCCTAATAGGTCATCATTGTTTACTGAACTTTTTTTTATGTGCCAGGCAATATGTTGTTTTCTTATGCAGTTATTTTTCCTGTTCCATCATTGTACTGGTTACCTTTATCATTTGCATTTGTAGATGAATAATTGGAGGTACAATTTCTGTCAATGGGACAAAACAGAGGGCCTGAGTAGACCAGGATTTGAACTCATATTACACTGATCCCAGAACCCATACTCTTGGACTCAACTACAACAGCTCTCCCAAGGGAATACTTAAGATGATAAACGGACTATCCAGTCGTAAGAATTAATTAATATTGATTTCTTTATTCTTCAGAATGTATCTCTTTGAAATCTGAAGTTTTACTGTCTACTGGCTATTATCAAGGTATATCCATTCTTTCAAACAAAGAATGAAAATTCTACTTGTGAATAACCAAAATTCTGAAAGGTATAATACTATAGATTAGACTTTCTAAAAATTTGTCAAGGGATATAAATAAAATCTGTGGGATGTTTTCTTCAGGAAAATCAACTGAGGAAAATCATTATTGTTCTTTCCCATCCAACCCAGGTCTGTAAGCAGGCTCATACAAATGCAAAGAAAAATAAGTTTTTCTATGGGAAAATCAAAAGGTTCTTGAAACCGGCTGCTTTAAATGGGGTTGTTTTGAAGACACTGTTCATATCTATTCAAACAGACCTCAGCCCAACCAAAATGTTAATCTGTCATTCCTGATCCTTTACAAAGCCTTAGACCACTGCTTACAAAAGGAATGTAGTTTATTACAGTTGTTGACTCCAAATGAATATTGATTTCAATCTCAGAATGCTATGAAAGGACTTGCATCAATTACACAGTACATCAGAGTCATAATGCAAGTTACCTAGTTCCAATGATGCACACAGTAAATCAATCATTCACTTTCACACACCTTTGAAGAGACACTATCCACCATGAGTTTCCTTTATCTAACCTTAAAATAAGCCATGCAGGGCAAAGCAATGATAGAAAAGGAAAGCATCCCCAGTTTTTAAAAACCATAGGCTACTGTCAGAAAGCCATTATAATTACTCCCTTTCAAGTGGCCTGTGTGTTAATACAAATACAAATGAGGGGGTGAAAAAAATGAAGCCTTAATGACAGCATTCTAAGGGGAGGTTTCTCCTTTACATTATTTATTTATTCAATGGAAAATTATTTGGCAATTATGATAAAGCAACTAGAGGACAATGACTTTCCTTTGAATCACTAATTAAAATGCTGATTGCCTGTGGAGTGAGATGCACAGTTAGGGTCAAACAAGAACTTTCATTGTGCTAAACAGCTCGGGCAGGCCTGACACCTGGGGAAGGAGGGGAGGGTGTGACTTAGCGGACTTCACTACAAAATTCAGACTGATTTTTTTTAAACATAATGTTACCAATCTGCAAAGATAATATTGGGTTATTAATGAGCAGTGAGGAAAAAGGAGTACCGACTCTTTGATAACTATGAAATCTAAAAGTATATTTGATACATCTCAAGGAGCTTTTCATAAGAAAGGCTTTAAAGTAAAAGTTTGCACTTACCACGCTTTCAGATTTCTCTACAAGCTACCTATAGGCATACAAACACATCAAAGAAATGTCAATTTTCTAAAGAAATGTCACCTTTCTAACTCAATACAAATGCTCTTTACACCTAACTTCTCTTGAACAATGAAACAAATGTCTTAAAATTAATTGGGAACTTGCTTTTCTTACAACATAATGAATTCAACACTTTGAATTTTATTAACTAAAATTATGGTTTCACAATAACTTTGAAGCAGTCATTTTCTAAATTAAAAATATATTTCTTATGCAGTATTTGCAAATTCTTTGTTTTTTAAAATCAATTAAATTCATCAAGTTACCCTTGATGAGAATTCCACAAGTCATACTCATAAAAAATGCATTTTGTTCAAAGTCTCACAAAATAGTAAAATCTTACACTTGGAAGAGAACTGAGAGGTCACCTAGGTCATTCAGCTTGGAAAGTCCTTCCAGGGTATCTCCCAGGAAGTCCTACCTTTGCATAATCTACAAAGGACGGTTTATACTCCTTTGAAAGGCAGACTATCCCATGTCCAAGTGGTTTTGTAGGTCAGTTAAAATGGAATGGTCACCCTGGCCTTGCCCTAAAGTCTACCCCAAAAGCCCAGTCTGTCACTGGAACATTTCAAGACACATCAATCCAGCTTGCAAATGACACGTTTTAAGTGTCTGAGGGCAAATCCCCTGCTTCCTTCTGTTTCCCCTGGTCTATACTAACTCCACTTCTTCCACGGAGTCCTAGTGTGCTTTACGTCTATTCTCCACAATCTGTCTTTCTTAGCAAAAGGCTGAAGAAAAATAAAAAGATAATTAGATGTGGCCAAATTATTCAAGTGTGGTGGGAAATAGTTTCTTTTTCTTTCTCCTCTTCTGTTGTTTAAATCTTTGACATAATGCAACACGTTCACCTAATAATCGACTACGATCTTTAAGCCAATTGTATACAAATAATTTGTGAAAAAGTACACGTTTTACAAAGTTTGCCTTTATTTTATCTATTGGGCATTATTTAATTTCTCAAAGTCTTAGTTTTCTTTCATAAAATGTTTACCCTCATAAATTCTCATAGGCACTACCACATATGGCAGATTTTTCAAAACCGAGGTATTGTACAAAGGCCACATAGTTAACCATACACAAGTCAGTCTATCATATGATGAAAATTCAAATTTGTTCAAGCCCCCAAGCTAGTGATAGGGCCAGGTTTAAAGCTCAGGCCACCTTGGGCCGGGGATTTAGCTCAGTGATTCCGGCGTCTGTCTTGCAAGCGCAAGGATGTGGGTTTGATCCTTGGTAACCACATACCATACTGGGCGTGGAGACTCACACCCAGCAGCAACCAGCACCACATACCACAGTGCCGGGTGTGGTAGCTCACGCCTGTAATCCCAGCACTCGGGAGGCAGAGGCAGCAGGATTGCTGTGGTGTGAGTGTGAGGCTAAACTCAGAGCCAGCTCAGGCCACCTTTAATCACTATGCTATCGTTCCTAATTAATTAATTCCTAATTAATCGTTCCTCTTAATTTTCTGATTTGTAAAACAGTAACAAATAGAGCTATAATAAACTATCAATCAGAATCAGACTAAAGCAGTTTCTTTTTTATATTAGTACATGTTTGCAATATTTACTGTTTGCATCCTCTCTCCATCTCATTATCATCTTCCTATTTGAGAAGCATCTTTAACTCATTCTCATTTCCGCAGTGTTTCTACAGTTCACATTCCCACCAACAACGGAAAAGAGGTCCTTTTTCCACGTAGCCTCATCAGCACTGGTTATTTTCGGATGATGACCATTCTTACTGGAGTAAAGAGGAATGTCAATATTGTTTTAATTTGCATTTTTGGTGGCCCAGGATCACTGTTGTATGTCTTAACTGGGGGTCATTTGCTCAAAAACCTGTGAATCTTCCACCACAGAGTGTATGTGTCCATGAAGACCCCACAGCTGCAGTGTACCAAGAAGCCTTCTCAAGATGCTGGAGTACAGGAGCTACTCTGCACTTTGTGAAGGTCTTTCATCTGTAGGTGCCGTTATCACTTCTTTTTTCAAGAAAACAACTGTAAGTCGGTACCTTGGCTGGCATCCGGTGACTACGGAGCGTTTCTAACGACTGTCAATCGACATACTGCACAGTACCCACCCCACAGCATGTGATTTTAGGGATCCACATCTTTCCCCAAAATACTGGGAAATGAGGTCATCTCTCCTCAGTCTTTGATTTTCCAGATTTCCGTAAACCCATATGAAATTCCTTTCATGCCCTGGGATAAACCTGTAACAATTTAAAGCAGCTGGGAACTCATTTGGAAACTCTACATCTACTTGAGATTTTTCAGGTTCTTTTAGATATTGTTGCTCTGGCCTTTGCAATTTGAAAAACTATTATCCTTTACAAAGAAAACAGAAGTTCAATAAATTTAGTAGTGTTTCTCTCTCTGCAGTCATCTTTTAACATTATACCATCTGTTCCAAACAATGCAAATCAGCAAATATTTATGGAGCGCCTGGAATGTGCAAATATTTTTATGAGAACAAAGAAAATATGAAGACGGTGTGGTGCTCAAAAATCAGGAAGGAGATGGGCAGAAGGGGAGGCACAGACAGAGAAATGGTTAGGCATGAAATAAAAGGGAGATGGAAACATAGGGGACAAATACAAGTTCCAGCATTCCAGACAGACAGGGTAATTAAGCAATGGAATTGTTTTACTGCTTTTTCTTTTAACCCCTTCCTCTTAAGTGTATGTATTTTTTTCTAGTTGTATATTTTATATGTGTATTTTGAACTGGTGTGTGAAGACTTTTTTTAGACAGGTTCCCTTTTCTGAGATCATTTATTGCCAGAATTTTATTATTTTAGCCTTCCACTCCAATTATCCATCTTCACTCAATCACCTTTTCTTTCTTTGCCTTTTTATTTGCTTTTTCCCCCAGTACCAGAATCAATCTCAGGACCTTGCACTTGGCAGGGAGGTGGGACACCACTGAGCTATATCCCTGGCCCTCAATCATCTGTTCACTACTTCATTCACTTATTTCATTTATTACTATGTCAAATAAATACCAGGCAGTATTTTAAAGTCGTAAGTACAGAATCATCCTATCCTATTTTTAGATGCCTATTGTGGGCCAACTGCTGCAGAACCACTAGCACTGCATTTAAGGAGCATGTAAACATGTATACATTATGTCTCTGCATGCCTACACATGCATGTGTGTATATATGAGTACAAGTAGTAAATGTTTATTTATAAAATATATAGTGAGTCATTGTAGCTTTAAGGATCTTTCTTGCTGGGGGAAAGGTAACCCCATCTATTGTAAATCTTTCCATTTAGTTCTTGGGCCAGAATTATTCACACATCTTCTGCCATAATAAGTTTTCTGGTTAAAATCTGCACTTTATATCTGCACACTGATATCTGACCACATTGAACCTTTTCAAATTATTACTGTGTTTTCTGGAAAATTTTCAGGAACCTTCTAAACCAATTGATCAAATAATAACTTTGTTTTGCTTACTTTATTTTCTTCTCTTTACAAAGCTGTCTTTGTCCTAAAACTGCCATTCAAACCAACTATACCGTATTTTGGTAGACTAACCTTAAAATGATATTAAGCTCTGTCACATGTACTCTTCTCAGTCCAAAGACTGCAAAAAAAAGACAGATCAAAGCATTATCTTTGTCTCAAATACTGTAAGGTAGAATCTAGAACTCTAGATACTGTATCTTTCCTCTGGTATGAGAAAATGAAGATGTAAATGAGTTCTAGAATATATAATAGATACGGTGAAATAGAAAAAATTCTAAGGGAAATGGGGTGTAGGGATAAATAACAAGGGGAAATGTGACAGTAATAAAAAAGAAACAAAGCTTATGTATATAGGGGGCGGGGGTACACGGTGTGTAGGGTAATGGGAAAAATGAGAAGTTGTGTCATATACTAGTACAAATTCTCAATGGTGAGTGTGATCACTATAGTGTGTGTGTGTATGTGTGTATATAAATAAAATGCACCAATAAAGATTCAAATTTTTTTAGAAAGATATATTCCTAGGCCTTTCTAGACATCCTACCCTTAAATACATTAACAAGAAGAACTTCTATAAGACAAACATTAAGTCTAAGGTTCTTGATCCAAGAATGTGATCGATCTCTCATAAAGCCATTTTAGATGCATACAGTCTCCTTTCACTTCCCAACAGAGACAGACCACTGTCATTTCTGCAGTTTCTGTACAAGATTATTCAGGGCACAATACTAGCAATTTGGGAAGCAGGAAGATACTGAATTCAAGCCCAGCCTGGGCAATTTAGCAACTTGGTGAGACTGTCTCAAAGTTTTTAAATGCAAATAAAAAATGAAAAGGCCTGGGGATGCAGCTCAATGTAAGAGGCCTTGGTTGAATCCTAAATTAAAAAAAAAAAAAAAAAAACAATCTGCTAAGTGACTTAGCACCTGTGAGTAATCTTTATTGTCTGGCATGACACCATACAACAGGACTTCCTACCAAGAGCTGCTTCAATTTACTTCTGGGCAGCTATGCTGCGGTAAAGCTTCATCTCCTTCTCTGTGGAACCAAATTCCTACATTCACTAACCTCTACCGACATTCACTAATTTATAACTGCTTCCTAATGCCCTGTTCTTCACAGAGTATTTGTTTCATTCAGTTTTTCCTTATCAAAATGCAACCTATTTTATTGATACAAACTTGTACAGATTTATAAGGTATAATATAATGCTTTGATTCACATGTGTGTTAGTAATCTAAAAATCTAGGAAAATTTCTTGAAATAAAATTAATTTTGAAAGAGAATAAAATGGAGTAGCTTGTGAAAATATGAATATATTGCACCTATATGTTAAACTGTAAATGCAGTTACAAAAACATCCAAATAAAAAAGAATATATCATATAAGAATTTCATCTCATAATTTCATGCTTTTGTAATTAGAAGTAATAGTTACAGAGGGATACATATCTGCTTTTTTATTCCTCTTAAGGTTGTAAATATACTAGTAGAGATATGTTTGTAATTAGTATTATCAGTTTAAAATAACCCACTCAGATGTCACAGTTGTAATCAAATGTTATATATTACTCTTTTGAACTAATCTTAAAATGATGATCACATATTGGGGCCGGGGATTTAGCTCAACGGTTCTGGCGCCTGTCATGCAAGCACAAGGACCAGTTCGATCCCCGGTAACCACATACCTATACTGGGTGTGGAGACTCACGCCCAGCAGCAACCAGTACCACAGACCACAGTGCCGGGCGTGGTGGCTCACGCCTGTAATCCCAGCACTCGGGAGGCAGAGGCAGGAGGATTGCTGATGTGATTTAAGTCTGAGCTCCGGGCCAGCCTGAACCACAAAGCGAGACCCTGTCTCAAAAAACCTTAAAAAAAAAAAAAAAAAACAATGATCACATATTGATAAGAAATCATTAGTAATACTGCTGCTGTGATGTGACATATGGCATATCTTAAATGATCAAATGGCATAGCATACTATAAAATAATAATAAATCATATTTGTAATTTTTAGTAAATAAATTTGTTGAGTTGTAGAAAGAACATTTACTTCTTTGTGAGGAATGTGACAGTACTCATTCTTAGATTTTTAAAGAAATTTTTCTTTTCATTTTTTTTATTTGAATACAAACACTATGATGCCCTTATTAGAATCTCTTTCATTTATGTATCTTAGGACTATCCCCTCAAAAACACAATAATGTAGTTTAAAATACTAAAAAAAAATAATATTTTTTTCTCTGCCTAATTAACAAAAAAACACGGTGGTAAATGTTTTAAACATTTGCTTTTTTCTGAGCTGTTTAATCTCACAGGTAGTAAGCAGTGACAGTAACTTTAATGATGCTGCACTGAAGATATTTTAGATTGATTTTTATTGCTCTTCACTTACATGTACAGAGAAAAGTGAAAGTGATTTTATTTCTTAATTCAACTTATGCAACATATGCATGTTGTTACTGACTTGAAAATAAAGTGATAAAAGTTCTAGAGGCCAGTTTGAAAACACATATTAGAATTTCAATGTAGCTCTCTGAATTTATCCTAAGGAAATCACTAAGTAGACAAAATGCACACAACTGCAAAAAGAGAACATTGTTGGGCCAGGGAGTTAGCTCAGTGGTTCTGGCACTTGTCTTGCAAGCGCAAGGACCTGGGTTCGATCCCCGGTAACCACATACAGTACTGGGCGTGGAGACTCATGCTCAGCAGCAACCAGTATCACATACCACAGTGCCA
This sequence comes from Petromus typicus, assembly GCA_004026965.1. Lineage (NCBI taxonomy): Eukaryota > Metazoa > Chordata > Mammalia > Rodentia > Petromuridae > Petromus > Petromus typicus. Next base: position 24,092 of record PVIR01011313.1, read on the forward strand.
AGCCTGGTGGCTCACGCCTGTAATCCCAGCACTCGGGAGGCAGAGGCAGGAGGATTGCTGTGATGTGAGTTTGAGGCTGAGCTCAGGGCCAGCCTGAACCACAAAGCGAGACCCTGTCTCAAAAAACAAAAAAAAAAGAGAGAACATTGTTCCTGAAAACAAATACATTCAAATCAGGTTAAATATTCCTTAATAAAGAACTGCTTACATGAAATAATGCACAATTATATTCTCATAAATAGGTAACATGCTGGTGTAAAGATTTCCACATTACTAATTTTAAAAGCATATTACAATCGATATATACAGTGAAGTCCATCTTAAAGATACATACATAAAAGAATCTACAAGATCATCACCTTCTCGTAAATTACTGCATTCTTGGGAAGTGAGAGAATATGTAATTTTTTGCCTATTATCTCTGTGCACTGCATGACATATAATAAGCATATGTAACATTTATAATAAAAACAGTGAGACTATCCAAAATATAAATTTCCCTTGAAACTCAATATCATATATATAAACTATCTGAACAAAAGCACATGACTGTGTACTTTGTATAGACATTTTTTTATAGGCATTCTAAGTATGACCAACTCTAAAATATTTATAGGGAACCCACTGAAAATATTTAGTATCTAGAAATATAAACAAGACAGCCTCCAGGGATAAAGAGATCCATACACTTATGATATAAGTGTCAATGGTTTGAACAGTTACATGAAGGAATCATCCAATCTGATCTGAATATGTAAAACGCAAAGATTCAAGACCCCTCGAAGAATAAGTACAAAAAGCAGGATTCTGCTTTAGAAATTATTTTAGTTGTTGTTGTTTGAGTTTGGATTAGTAAAATATTTCCTTTTATAATTGATTTTTATTGGTACATTTTATATACACATTATGATCACAACTGACACTGAGAATTTGTAGCAGTACATGACATGGCTTAATTCTCATTTTTCCCATTCCCCTGTCTCCCAACTCCCTCACCCCCTATATACATAAGCTTTGTTGCCCTTTTTTTATCATCAAATTTTTTCTTTCCCTTCTTTACTTACCCCTACCCCCTTTTCTCTTTACTGATTTCAAACGAGGGAATGTCTGTCACTGGCAGAACATCTGCCTAGTATACAAGGCCCCAATTTGATTCTCACCACAAGGAAAAGAAGACAAAAGTGAAAAATTACTGATTTCTTGTAAGTTATTTGTAATAATAGAGCTTTTTACATAAATTGTCACAAAGTTACTTTACTGTACAATTGCCTTGTTCACTTTTCTCTTTGGTTCTTGAAACATATAGATGTGGTCTACTTTTACAAAACTACTACCACTTAGCCAGGACAGTGTGCATGCATTTAAAGTTCAAGAAGATAAGAATGTCTTTCACAGGTCACAATCCCTGTCTTTAGGACAGTTACCCCACTCTGCATGGAAATGGAGAGATCCATGCTCACTCTGAGATGTGTCCCTCACCCCCAGCACAGGACAGAGCCAGAGGACAAATGTTGAAGAAATTAACCAAGGTGATGAATTGTAAGGTGATAAAAACATTTTACTTATTGGACTCTAAACTTTTAACAAGGGTTTTTTACGAGTCTGACACTATTCCATGTTTTATCTCATTGCCTTGCTTAATCTACACAGTGCAATTATTAACTCCATTTTCTGATAAAGTACTGATTTGCAGGATGACTGCAAGGAGTCTTGGATATTACGTTGTCCAACACTTCTAAAATGGAAGACAACAAGGCTGCAGATTACTTGCATGTCAAAGCCAGCACTACACTACGGTTTTTCTCCAGGCCAGTCTGGCCTTGGGAGGTTTGAGTTTTGGAATTTAAAAGTATACACATCTTGCCTTTATCATTCAATAATTCTTGGGCAAGTTATATTATTTCTTTAAACCAAATTCCTCACCTTTACAACAAGGAGAAAAAAATTATACTGTGGCCCCAGGCTTGGTGAGGATGGAAAAAGATAAAGATACAAAAGACCTTGTCCTCTCCTGCCATAAAACTAGTTTATGTCAAAATCAAGACCCTTGGATAACTAATACTTCTATTCATGCTACCACTAATACTTTGCCACCACCATCACTATTACGAAAATGTACTCTTCTTTTCTCCAGAGCTGCTCTTTGACTCCTTATGCTTCGTCACAAGCTCCCTCTCTTGAAGTGAACCTTCCTCTCTCCTTATCAATGTAAACTTTGAGTTCAGTCCCAAATCAAAACACAAACTCTCTTTAGAAGCTGACCCTCAACTAGTACAGCCTGCAGTTTCCTCATCTGCTTTTATATTACTGGGTTCTCCTGGTAGCATTTTAAAGTGTGATGTCTTTTCTGTTCTCTAATTCACACCTCCCCACCCCAGCCATGAAGTGGTTTGCTCTATCAGCAAAGGGCTGTCATTAACATTTCTTTTGTTATCACTTTCATTTTTTAATAGGTCTTCAATGAAAACTTCCTAGACTGAAAACATCATCTGCTCAATGACAAATAAAAAACTTTTTGCTTTGCTATCTACCCTGAGTCTTGCTTTGAATTTCAGGCTGGCCCGAACCTCAGCCTCAAACTCACATCACAGCAATCCTCCTGCCTCTGCCTCCCGAGTGCTGGGATTACAGGCGTGAACCACCACACCCGGCGCTGTGGTATGTGGCACTGGATGCTGCTAGGCGTGAGTCTCCACACTCAGCACTGTTGTATGTGGTTACCTGAGATTGAACACCAGCCCTTGAGCTTGCAAGGCAAGTGCCGGAACCACTGAGCTAAATCCCCAGCCAGCCATGTCTTAATTTTTAAAGCAATGTGACTGCAGACTGAGGTATCCTGGCAGCAGCTCTCCCCTGATTTCTTCTGAGAAGGCCACATGTTGCCAAGGAAGTGTTCCTGTGAAAGTGCGGCTCTTACTCATGTGAAATTCCTAAGGCCAGACTAATCACAACACTGACGTAAGCTCATAAACTGCTGAGCACTATGGTCAGTCTACTACTTTTGCTAAGTTATTGAGTTTCTAAAATTTCATAATTTCAAAGATTTTCAGCAGATCCAAGGCCTACTCAATAAATAAATCATATGCCCATTCCTTTGGAGTTAGAATTCTTACCTACCATTCATTTCCTATAAAACTTGCAAAATAATAAATGCTATATATTTCATGTGATAAAACTTTAAACTTAAATGTTATAAGTTTTCATTGTATTAGTGCCTCAGTATATGTTTGTACCTCCATCTTTATGAGTCACTCTTTAATGTGTTATTAAAATTTATAATTTCACATTCATATTGACTTTTGGCTAATATCTGTAATTCCAGTCCTACCTAGAGATAATCACCACTATCAGCTTGGCATGTATCCCCTAGAGCTCTTCTCTATAAATTTTAAACCATATTTGAATGCAGCGATTTTGTGGCACTTACTGACTTCTTTCTTCAGTATGAATGTTGTCATATTGTATATATCATTTGAAAACTTGCATCCTGCAAGAAATGGTGAGGAGAAAAATTTTCCTTGCCAGAAAAAAAAAAAATGTATTTCATTCTTTTTAACTGTGCGGATTTCCACAATTTATTTAGCCAGTTCCCTATAAAAGAACAGTTGAGCCATTTCCTTTTTATACTAATATAAATAATGCTGCAAATGATAGTGTTTGCTAATTTCTCTCTACTGTTATCTAAGGTATTTTATTGGAAACTTTTAATTAAACATATATCCTAATTATATATAATTCCTCAATAGACAACATGATATAGAATTATTTCTCAACTCTAATAAATTTCAACTATGACTTTTATGCATGTGAAAAAAATTTAGGTATCTACCTTCACACTAAAACCAGGGTCAGTGAACTACGGTCCACAGGCCAATTCCACCTACCGCCTATTATTGTAAATAAAGTCTTATTGGAACACAGTCAGACCCATCCTTTGACATACAGTTTTTGACTGCTTTATACCACAGTAGCAGAGCTGAATGACTGTGACAGAGATCATATGGCCCAAAAAGCAAGAAATACTAACTACCTCTTGCATTACCAAAAAAGTTCATGAGCCCTACATTAGCACATGAACTGTCCTTCATTAGGAATTTTTTCTATTTCTAGAAAGTCTAAGCAAAAATAAATCCTTAGATGTTAAGTGTAAGTGGTACTTGCTTATAAAAAAGCAAACTCTGAAGTTGGTGAACAAAGCAGTATCTCCTTTGAATTCCACAATCAAAACTACCCAACATGAAGCCGCATCTGTGTTGTAGCTCTTGAATATACTGAGTGAATTACATAAACCAGAGATTCTCTTAGTGGCAGGTTATTCCTCAGTCGAACCAATGACAGGTCACTATTTTGAAGAAAAATATACATCTTTTTAAATCATTTACCTATGAAAACCACGTCGTGTTTGGTACTATTTAAGACATAATAAGCCTCATTCTTCTGAGCCTCCCTGCACACTTCCACATCTGGAAAAGACTAAAATTTTTGTTATTCCTCACATTCTACAGTTCTACGATTCACATTAAATATAAAAAGGCATTTTCTACAGGAACTCCACTTATTTATGTTAATATTTAAAATTATCACAACATCCACAGCAAACTTGATTACACTATTTTGCCACTGACTATAAAATTTATGCTAAAGTGGGAAAATAGATGTTCGTGGATAACCAAAAAAATCATGATTTGAGCTCATTTACTCTATGCTCATCTACAGTGAACATTAATTACTAATAGGTTCTACCATTTACTTAACAGACTGAAAAGCACAGACAAATTTGCTCTTAGAATTCTAAATCTCGCCATCGTTTTCAACTGAACTTCCCAGGTTGCACCACATTTACAGTAAAATGGAACAGAGCCTCTTACTATTGTCCTATGTAAATGGTGCAGGTTTTATTTCAGCATTCCTCATTATACAACGTTATAAAGCTATCAAAGAAGTCCCACTAGTTGTACCAAGCACTGAATTTCCATTTTATTTTACCCTACAAAAACAAGGGAGAAATGAGTCAATTGGTGCTATATGATTAAAAAATGATAGTAATAATATTTACTTCTCAATTTTTGAAGATCAGCACCCAGCAGACTCTTTTGAGGCCTTTCTGGTGACCTACAAGTCTCTTAGATAATGAGCCTAAGATTATCCCAGGTTGCCCCTCTTCCCGGCAACTGTTTAAAAAATTGTCATTGTATGAAAAATCTGAGAAGTAAAGATGGAAAAATAGCTGCTTTTCCCTACTAAAGTCTCAGGCCTGGAGTGAATCCAGGACCCAGTCTGCCCAGGACAACCAGGTCCACACCGTATTAGCCTGACATAATTATGAAAAGCCCTCAAACTCCCTAGAAATGTCACAGGTCAAAGACGAATTCTGTGCTCCTTCTCATTAGGCCCGGCCCCCTGGATCTTTGCATCCTCTGGGATCTCCTCTCCACCTCTTCCTGATTAGGAAGGTTCTAAAAGGAGAAAGGGGGGAGCACCGGGTTGGAAAAATCAATAGAGTCCGAAACAAGCAGGGCTCTAGAGATCTGGAGGGCTCCAGGAGATGAGGAAAGTGGTAAATGACAGAGTCAGGCCAGCAGTCTGAGGTCAATGTCAAGGGCTCCGTGCCTTCTGGTCAGTCAAGCGGGGTGAGGGAGGGAGTCACATGCCTCCAAGCATGGCTATTAGGCTTCCGGGCTGAGCATTAGGGGCAGAGTTTCTACACCAAGACTGCTGCTCTAATCAGGAAGACCCGGGTCGGGACAGTGAGGACAGGTTAGAGGCTATTTTATAGCCTAGATTATTTCAGATGGTGCTCCTTTTTAAAGATACCTTGCCCAGGGGGAAAATGTCTGTTGGGGATTTGAAATTTCTTAGGGGCTAGGAACCCAACTCTCAGAACTATTTCTCACACTGCCATCAGCTGGGTACTAATGAAGCAAAGAACTGTAGATCTACGCGTCTTGTACTCACAAAAAAAAGCAATAGATCTGCCAAATGATGCTAAGTCTGATTATTATAGTCACTGTCTAGCTAACATTTACCGAGCACCATGTTAGGCTCTAGTGTAGGAGCTTCACATTGACTAATTCATTCAATCTTAACACAACACTAAGAATGACCCTTTTGTCCCTGCTTTACAGATAAGAAAACCAAAGTTAAGCTCTTTGTTCTAAATCACACGTTACCAAGCAGTACAGCCAGGACTCAAACCGGAATAATTAGGCTCTAGACCACACTTACTCAACCATTTCCCTACAAAATCTCTCACACAAGACTCTGGCTGATATTCCATAGTAGTTGAAGTCTCAAAAGTAGTTCTGTTTTTAATTCCCACCACCACAAAAAGACAAAACAAAACAAAACTTTCCCTTTTGGTTTATCTGAACCAGACAGCCTCATTATAAAGCAATATAAAGCAATTCACAGAACCTCATAATTTGATTGGATCATTTGCTTTTTCAGTGATAGTGCTACTATCACTACCTGAGATTTTGATGTCTGAACATTACAGTAACACAATGGTAGGGGAAAGAAGTAACTAAAAAAAGGATTAGCTGCAAGTAATTTGGTAAGTGAACGAATGAATGCACTTTTGTTTGTATTAGTAGTTGTTCCCATCCTGATCTTCAATTTTGAAGGGAGAACAAAGTAGTTTATGCATCTTTTCAAGTCAACAAAGTCCCAAATTGATTTTCGAGTACTCACTCTAAAATTTCCTAAGTTCAGAAGCAAAAATGACCCAAAACACAGATGTTTATAAGAATAAAACACGCAGTGGATCCTTCTTAGCAGACAGGACCAATGCTGATTCAAAACTAATTCTGATGGTCAACTTTAAGAAACTACATCATCACAACATTTCTGTAACTCAAAGTGATTCCAATAAACACTACATACACTATTCTTGCATTTATCCCTTTGAAAAAATGTGAAAGACAATGCTTGGCACTTTTCCTTATTCATATGAATCAAATAGTAATAAATCTTTCAACTCTTCCTAGCTTACAGTATGAAGATCTTACTGAAATTTTTTTTACTCCAAAATAACCTGCCAAATATTCAGGAAAGGGAGCTCATGATGGTGTTATTCTCCTTTCTGAAAGCTTCACTTAGACACCCACCAGAGATCCCTTCGTGGACACAGAAAAATCTTAAACTGTCTCTATTTGACCGCGCTTGCCTAAGGCATTAAGTCCAATCCACCATGTCTCACCTCAGTAACTCGACACAGACTAGAAAATTCTTACAGTCAGCTTCCCCAAGGGATTTGTTAAGTTTCACATGCATTTAGTCGTGCAGTTGCCTTGCTCAAATTGATAAACTTGTAGCTAAATTCTTTCTGCAGCAGTGGGCTGTTGGGCTTATGTTTTTATCACCAAGAGAATAAATACTGCAAAAGAAGCTGTTACTGTGTGTTAGTGTTACCCATTAGTTTTTAACATAATTGACCTTGCATTCCAATTTCTCAGTAACTGATACATATTTATTTTGTAGCTTTGCTTAAAAGGTGAAAGGGATTTAAAAGGGCTCATGCTAAAATATATTTATAGTAAAAAAAAAAAAAGGAAGGAAATTTTTGTCTTTAAGTGGGTAACAAAAATTATGAATAAAATTATTATTCTATTAAAGCTCTCAAGTTGCTTTGATACATGTTTATACAAGAGAACTCTTTCAATGGATCCACCCTACGCTTAGCCTAACCCAATCACTTCCAACTTCATCGAGTATATTCAGCAAGTATTTATGGAGTAATCATTTTGTGTCTAGTTATGTTCTGGACCCTATGGGAAATTATGATATATGATATAGTACCTACCCTTATGGATTTTAACAACCAATGTGGAGAGAAAACCTATGGACATATTAAATATTTCATACTAAAAAAAGTCTGTACATGATTACACAGCACAGAATCAAGGGGAACACACAAGTCAAAGCTTCTCGGTGTCCACGTATTTTTATGAGGCTTCCTGAACTATGCAGAAAGCAAGTGAGGATTGGTTCCAAAAAGGTATAGTAAAGCACATTCTCCAAACGAAGCACATGGCCCCAAGGGGCAAACTGCTATCCTCCCAATTAAGAGATCAGAGTGACCAAGCCTGGAGTAAAAGCTAGCTGTGCTTAGGAGTCAGTAAGGAAAGTAGAAAAGAAGAAGAGGCAGGAATAGGGACCGTCCAAGCATCTGCTGACAAATCTGGAGCTCACTGTCAAAGAAAAGGCAGGAAAAGGGATTTCTGAGTGACAATCTAGCAAGAAGAATATGATTGCTTATCTAGCAGAAATGTTAAGGTGGAATTCTAGGTAGGAAATTATTAAACAGTACAGCTGTCAAGAGATAAGGATACTAACAAGAGCTTGCATTGATGAGAGGAAAAAAATTGAAGAAACATTCTGCAGTCACAATATTAAATACATAAAGTGAGGAAAAAAGAAACAACGATTCAGTCATGTCATGCTAAGATAATAAAACGATGAAGAATTTGTAGATTAAAAGTAATGAATAAAGAAGCAAAGAAAAGAGGAGGTGGTGATATTGAGGTGATGGCTGAAACACTGGAGACCAGCTGAAAGTTCAGCTGGAGAATAAAGGTGTGATGCAGAATCATACCATTCTAGCAAAAAATGATAGCGAGTGACCATGATGTGTCTACCACCTCTCCCAGACCCTGGGCGAAGGCCCAGCCCTGCGACTGAGCAGTTAGCAGTAGAATGTGGACAGGTTTTCTTCCGAGCAGAGCCTGTTTCACCTCCCACAGATCATCCTCTATTTTCCGACTCTCCCACTGGCTGAATGAAAAAGACTTTTAGAACCAGTAGAAAACTCTTAGAATCTAGAATTTAACCAGGAGAAACCTGTATTCTTGAATAATAGTGTAGAAGAAAGACCCATGTGAAAAATCCTGTTGGATCTGGTATAAAAATATAATGTGTAAACATGATAGGTTATCAATACTTAGGAGTTGTTATCGCACTTAGCCTACTCTTAATATGGTTGGTTTTCCAAAATAAATTTATGTTCTAAAAACATCCAAGTGTTCAAGCATATTTTGTTCTACACTCTACTCTGTATTTTTTTTTCATTTCATTCTACTTCCTTGATGATTTCCACCACACGCACCAATCTTTGTCCTTCCTGTCTTAGTATTTTTGCATAAGTTTTGCATCCTGTTTTAAAGCATCTCCTGACTTATTCCAGCTGACAATAGTCCCTGCAATCATTTTCCCAACCCCACAGCATTTGTGCAAGTATCTCTATTCATCTGTAACTGGTTATGACTATGTTTTTTATGTTTATTTTATCTGTTATTATGTATCTCCATTTATATTTGTTCCATTAGATTATAAACTCAATATGAACAAAGATTGTGTTTCCTATTTCCTTTGTAATTTCCTACATGCCTCATATATTGCCCTACACTATCAGTGCTTCATAAACTCAACTAATTGAAGTTCAAACTTCTACTCATATACTTGTAGCAGATGTGTATCTACTTGTAAAATCTGTATCTGACATAACTACATTACGGTGGCACCTCCTCTGTTCCACATCATGAGGGCATGAGCTGTCCCACAGAGTTAATTTTGCCACTCAGCTACAATGCAGTAGGGAGGAACACAGTGACTAAACAAAGCAAATTCAGAAGCATCTGATCCTGAAATACTGTCTAGTAAACTGTACAATGCAATAATCATTCAAAATAGGTCTCTATTAGACTTTTGGTAGCAAACAAGTTCAAATGAATGAAAACTGTTTTACATTTGACCTGGGAAACAACTGGTAAAATATTTTGCAAAAGAGGCTGCTTAAATTCCAGATATTAAATCTTATCACCCCCAACTCCTTAAGATTCAATTCCTTTTCTTCTCATTTTACATTATCTAACATACAAGGTCCAAAAGGGTACATGGGAAATAGGAGGTGGGGTGAAAGAAAGGAAAGATGATAAGAAAAATATGAGAAAAGAAGGAAATAATGGAAACAAAGTTTTTGAAAATAAGATGGGATGGAGGGGTAGAAGGGATGGTAGGGTAGATAGGGAAAAATACGAACCATGATATATCATGGACAGGTACAAATGCCTAATGCTGAATGTGATCATAAAGTATATCTAAAATGTACCATGTAACTTACTGGAGAATGAATGAATGAATGAATGAAAGATTCAACACCATAAGAGGTACTCTAGCCACCTCTGTTTCTCACAGCAGAAAGGCAGCTTCCGACTCCCTCCTCTGTATGTGAGGTCATTTTCTACAAATGCCAATTAAAGCATTCAGCAGTCAGTAGTGATGGGGCTTTTCTGTCTTCTTCACCCCAGCATCCCTGCAAACAGCTCAGGAAGGCTGAAACCGTTCTCCTCTGCTAATCCTCAGTGTCATCTGCATAACGCTCAGAGCATCCTGTTTTATTATTTGGGTATTTTTATGACTAAGGAACAAAAGAGAAAACCATGTAATAGTAAAGACAACTGGGAGTAAGAAAGTACATAATTAATAAACTTCCCACTTAAGTTTATAATTTCTGGTGCACCTTTACCAAAGATTACTGTTTCCTCCTTCCCCCAAAATATCAAAGGAAATAATTAGAAAAAATACATATTACTAGAAATAAATATATACCCCAGAGAAAAATACAGTCTGGATAATCATTTATAAACTGCAATTCTGTTAGACAAGCCAAAACATTTGTAATAATCTTCTGCTAATTCTTCATACTATTCATATTAAAAATCAAGATGTAGTAAAGTTCAACTGAATTTTTTCACCACAGTCAGTCATCACAGCATCAGAGTTTAAGAAACAATAAACTCCATTAGAACAATAACCCCAGAAAAAAATTAAATTGGGCATGAAGAATAGTCCTATAATCCCAGTACCTGGAAAAGTTGAGGCAGGAGGATCACAAATTCCAGCCCAATCTGGGCAAGACTTGTCTTAAATACATTAAGAGGACTGGAGTTGTAGCTTAGTACAAAGGCCCAGTATGGGGGAGGTTCCCACACTGTTCCTTGCGCTGTATGAGTAGGACGTGGCTGCAGACCTGCTGGGAAAACACAGCACAGGGGAGAAGAAATAGGGCCACTATGTCTGCACAAAACGGACATGGCCTGTGACAGGGCCTGGGACAGCAGGAAGAGCTCTCCTGCCTGTAGTATGGTGACACCAGGGGCTATTTTACAGAGAGGCTGACTTTGGTTCTTTCTCAGAGGTCCTAGCTGGGCTTGATCAGGGAAGGAAAGCAGACAAGAAGAACAGCATAAGCCAAAACAGAATGATTAAAGAACTCAAAGTGTCTAGGACAGAGCAACTGTTCACATGGACAGAAAAGAGACTTGGGGAAGGAAGGACAGATAGACAACCGGAAATGAGGTTGTAGGCAATTCCTGACCGGGTCTTAGGTAAGAAACCGGAGAATATAGATGTCTGTTATGTACACAAGGGGGAGCTAGTGAAAGTTTGCTGGAATTCCTTCTTTTTTAATTGATGTGAAATTCATAATACTATAAAATTAATCATTCTAAGTGAACATTTCTGTAGCATTTCTGAATGAGTTCTACATCCAGACTATCTTATTCCAACAGTGTTATCACTCCCGAAAGAAATCCTTGCACTTACGCAAGCAGGTGCCCTTCTTCCCTGCTTCCGCCATCACCCAACTACCAGCACCTGATGCGGTTTCTGCGGACTAGAACAACCTGAATAATTTGTATGAATCGGAAGATATAATGTGCAACCTTTGGTGCCTGACTCATTTCACACAGCATAATATTTTCAAGGTTCATCCCCTTGGTACATGTGCCAGCATTTCATTCCTCTTTAGGACTCAGTGATAATCTGTTGTATGCATGTAACAAAATTTCTCTATCTATTCACCACATGATTGCATCTAAATGTTTTTTACCTACTAGATAATGTGAATGGTGTGCCTATGTACACGGACCAACACCTACTATCAAGTACTTTCCAACCCTTTCAGTTATATGACTACAAGTGAAATTGCTGGGTCATGTAGAAACCATATATATATATATACATATATATATACATGTAGAAACCATATATGTATACATACATATATATACATACATATACATATATATATATATTTTTTTTAATTTTAGTTTTCTGAGATAGAGCCTTCCTATACAGTTCAGCCTACCCTTGAACTCTGGATGTAGAAAGAGCAGGATGGCCTTGTATTTAAAATTCTTCTGCCTCAGTCTCCTGAGCAAAGAAATTACAGGCAGGAGCAACCCTTCCCAACTTACGTTTAACTTTCTGAAAAACCACAAAACTATGTCCAAGAGTGACTGAGTCCTTTTACATTCCCGCAAACACATTTTTATGCAGACAACAAAACGAAAAGGATAAAGCTGTTAAGAGGCCATCCCAGCTCTCTAGATCAAAGACAGCAAAGCCTGAACCAGGATTGGTGTCGGAAACAAGAAGTGCAGAAGGAAGAGTGCGTGGGTCCACACAAGTAGAAACAGCATGGGTGAAAAAGGGGAACGAGGCCCCGTAATTACCAGTTCCAGGGACTGGATGTGTGATTCAACCATCAACTAGGTTTCAGAACAAGAAGACGGCCCAAGAGAAGAAAAAGAGTTGTAAAGGCAGATTCGGAAGATCTGAATATCACATAAAGATGCTCAGTGGGTCATTAGAAATTCTACTCATAGATTAAGGCTGAGTTTCACTACAGACGTTAAGTTTAATGGTGATAAAGGAAAGACAGGTGAGACAGACTGGCAGAACAAAGCAACTCAGGAAGGGATACAGAATGCAAGAAAACTTCCCAGGAAAGCAGTTCAGACAATGCTCATATTCAGTAAAAAGTGAATTAAGACCATGAGAGCAAGAAGAAAAGGGAATGGGGAGGAGACAGACTTTGGGTGAGACTGTGGAAGCCAAAACTAAGATTTAAAAGCTCCTCATTGGTGCCTCATCCAGAAAAGTTGGACCACAATGGTAAGTTTCACCATGAGCCAAAGTGTTCAAAGAGAATTCCTCTTATTCAGAATTACCACACAATGGGGCCGGATATTTACCTCAGTGGTTCTGGTGCCTGTCTTACAAGCACAAGGGGCAGGGTTCAATCTCCCGTTAACCACATACAATTTTGGGCGTGGAAACTCACTCCCAGCAGCAACCAGTACCACATACCACAGTGCAGGGCGCGGTGGCTCACGCCTGTAATCCCAGCACTCGGGAGGCAGAGGCAGGAGGATTGCTGTGATGTGAGTTTGAGGCTGAGCTCAGGGCCAGCCTGAACTACAAAGTGAGACCCTGTCTCAAAAAATAATAATAATAATAACAATAATTACCACACAATGAAAGTCACTGTGTGTGCTGTATTTACATATACCACCTACTTTCAATGTGCAAATAATAATCTGATGCTAGGAAAAAACAATGTACCCTAAAGACACAGCTAGTGTCAGAACCAAGGCGGAAGCCCAACTCCCACACGGCAAGCTGCCCCAATGTCAGATTCTAAAACTGTTACTATAACATTTGCCCTTCTCTCCTGTCTTCCCTATAACATTTCCCCAGGATCGCTTGTTTTTTAGTAAAGTAGCAACTGCTCCAAAGACAGAATTCTGACTCAAGGAACTCAGTTCATAAATATTTATAAATATTAGAATGGATATCCATTCTTTAAAGAATTTAAGGTCCCCCTGCAAGCAATGATCTTTCAAACTTTATCAACTACTAGTTTCTTTTTACATGCAGTCATTCGTGTCCATTTAAATTAACATTTTAACAAAGCAAAAATATTTAGCACTCTAATCTGTATTTTACAAGGATTTAATATATTTAGTTATTATAGTTTTATGTATTATTTTGTCTTGCTGAAAGATAAGAGCAGCATTAACCTATCTTAACTTCTGATAATAGGGCATTAATTTAATATGCAGGAAGCCTGCTCAAGTATCTGTTTTAACAGAATAACACAGTACCACAGAAACCCACAAGCATTTACATTCTTTGTCAATACTATAGATTAAATACAAATATATGTACTTGCCTGTATACAGTATTGGTGTAATTCAAAATACAGTATTTCAAGCAAAATAATAACTTCTTGTCCCAGTCAATCACCATACCTGTTTCCCTTTCCTCACCAGACTTTCTATCACACAAAATTCAAAGGAAGATATCTCTGCAAACTTGCTGGTACCCTTTCCCTAGGGCAGAAGGTAATTAATTTGACTTAAAAATTCTCCTCTTCAAATTCCTCCTGGCCTATGATAAGCTAAGATCCTGTTTATGTAAACAAAAGTGCTTAATTAAACAGAGTATGTGATAAAGCTGAAAGGAACTAGGAAGATTTCCATCCAACTATTTTCTTGCTCAAAATTTGGCTACATCAAAGAGCTACCTTGAAGTTACATCTGTCTTTAAAATGGTAACATTTAATTTTTGAATGCTTTAATTTTATTTTTCAACTATATACCAAATTTAAAACTTAAGTTCCATAAAAATTTAGTGGAAAGAAAGATTGATTTATGGTGGGAAATAATGGCGACAATCTGTCAGGGATGCCCAGTACTTTTGCCCGTTAAAAGAAAAATAACCCTTAGTTGAACTAATATAAAAGTACAAAATAGTTACATAAATGCCTCTTTTGTCATGTAGGATGTTGTTATCAAATTTGGTGACCATTTCTAGGTATAAAATCTTTTTTTTTCAATTTCTAGGTATAAAATCTTCTATTCATTTTGCACACTAGGCTGTAAATTCTTCTGAAATTTCTTACCAGTCTTTTAAACCTGCAAAAGCAGGGAAGTTGCCTTCATTTGATTACATTTTCCTGTAGATTCCTCACCTCCTGTGTTTCCCAAAACTGTTGGTCAGTTGCCACCAGGAAAGTTCATTTCTATTTTTTTCTTGTCTTACTCTCAAGCCTCCAAGACTAGTCAGCCACAAACCCTTATCGACTTTCCTCTCCTCTCACACCAACTTCCGCTTTTTTCTCAAAGGGCCTGCTATGAGCACTCTTAATTTCCTACAGCAATGTCCATTCAAATGCACTCATCACAAGAGAACCACATTCACCTTGCCAAACCAGCTCTGAATCTGTCTTACTCTTATGTATTTTTATCATCATTCTTTTAGTTACACAAAACTGGAGTTTATCGTTGACTCACTTGTCTCTTTTGTCCAGAATTTAACCATAATTATATATATATATATATATATATTTTAATAAGATAGTTAATGTTCAGTAGCTTCGGATGAGGATATAAAATAGTACATAGCTTGATTTGGCCCAGGAAGTATGGTCACTGTACTATCTCCCTACTCTCTCCTATACTGGGTACTTCTAACTACAATAACCAGAGCAACTAACTGTCAGGGAGCCTCATGTCAGGCTCTATGGCAAGTGTGGTTCCAAGGCTGGGGACAAGGAGAGTCAGCCACAACTTCAGTTTTAGACACTGTCTGCACCTGGGAGATAAACAGTGGCAAACTCCAAACACCTGGAGATTAACTGACCTATGAAATTTCTGTCATAATAATAACACATCAGAGCAAGTCACATTTTTAAAAATAAACCTTTCTCAGCCATCAAGATTCGATAATTACTTAACCTAAAGAAAAAACATGACAGTCCCCAAAAGATGCCTTACCTCCAAGTATTACTTAGACAATGAGAGCCACAGGGACAACAATTGGATGTGCCCTTCACGTGGCATTCCACAACAGAGCAGTCACACGTGGCAAACTCTGAGGGCTGCAGACCTGCTAAATTTTCCACAAGCACCAGGCTACCATAGTTTGGTTCCTCCATTTTTCCATTCTGACTATATGCTCACTGGGCCCACTATGAGTGTGACGGTTCCCCACACCGGGAAAGAATGTTTGGGAACTGCAAAGCAAGCATTCCATCTGAGTGGCTCTATTTCTCACTATAAATGCATCACCGGGCATTCAGGTTTTATTAGTCCCATGAGGATGGTAAATGTGAGTCCACCTGACAGAGGTAGACCCTTACTATGAGTGCTGACAACACCCACACTTCCAAAGTAGTACGGCAAGTAACACCTTATGATGGCCACAATCAAACCACCAAGGCAATGAATACCTCACTAGAAGGCAATTTTTAACTAATCCTGAATGCTACTTTTTTTAACTCTGAATGTAGAGGATGACATTTATAATCACAACTGCTTTGAATAAATCATGGTTTTGACCTGACCAATGTAGTTTAGTTAATATATGGAAAGTAACTGTGTTGACTTTTTTTATCTGCTAGCTATTAAGTGGATGATGTGTATGTTATTTTCATAGTTTTAATAAGTCAACTAGAAGAACTATATTTGGTCTCCATTTTTATTACATGAATAAAAATAAAGGGTGTCAAATGTCAATATCTCACGCATGTCAAAAAAGGATGCTAACAGTGTCCCCAGCCATGGAAGTGACAGTGAAGCCATGGAAAGTGAACAACTAGCTAAGATACCAAAGCCATGTTTTGTCCAAGGGCCAGACATCCCTCTACCCAAGAATCTTCATATTCCCAGAAAAAAGTCTTCTAAGGTAATTGCAGAGGGAAAGCATTATCCCTACATCTTACATGAGACTTCATTCTGCTACAAGTACAATCCAATTAACCAGTTGGCCTTTCTAGAAAGCATCAAAAACATCAACCTGTATTACAAAATGACCACCAATGTACCTGTACAGGGTCAGGTACAACCACCCTGTACCTACCTCATTGAACCTGAGAAGCCTTCAAGAACAAACTTTCCAAAAAACAAACTAATCCAAATGGATTAGTTGTCCAATTACTTTTCTAAAACTATTTTTAGTTTTTAAGTGTTTTCTTGGTCTCTTATCTTCAGGTTATTCCTCTACCTACATTTGTCCACTCGTAGCCTTCCATTAAAATTAAAACACTCCACAAACAGATTAGGAAGTGAAGGGGAAGATGACAGCACTCAAGAATAATCATCTCTAAGTACAGAGACACGTACAGTCAAGTTAACTTATTTGGAAATTTTTAAGCAACAAAAAGAATTCTCTCTGCTTCTTATCCTTTTCACTTGTAGAATAATTAGAATGTGTTGTTATGTTATGTGGTTATAAAATAATTACAGTAAGACAGTAATTGTCACTTAAAGGGTAATAAGTTGATGGTTAATCTACATAGTCATCCAGTAATATAACGAGCATTTGTTTACCACATACATTCAATTATTTTTATATTCAGGATTAGCCTAGAAATATGTGAGGTTTTGCTCTTTCACTTTTTTATGGAAGGCCTCAGTCTTAAAATCTCCAAAATGAGACTCATCGTCCTCTGCCATACATCTTCCAGCATCATCATTCTCTTCCTACTTTTCTCACTTGAGGGAATAGAAACACCATCCCCTGAGTCAGAAACCATAGCTGCTCCTTCCTTCCTCAACCATCACATGCTAGTGATTAACTTCTGTATATTTGCTTTCTATTATTTATCAAGAGCACTCTCACACATGTTGCAGTTAGGGTACTGTCTGGGGGACTGTAGCAATCTTCCACTCACGTCTCCCCATCAGTCTCACCACTGTCCTCTCTACACTGCCATCATAGCTATCTTTCTGAAATTCCAATCTAACTAGCTCCCTTCAAAGCTGATCTCTTGTCACTCTCTCAGTTTAATTCAATTCACAGAAACTGTGACAGGAAGTAGACAATAAAGACGAAAACCCAATGAACAAAATACAACTTTTAATGACTTTTCAAATTAGTTTTCAGCCTCATTTCCTGTCCTATGCCGTCTGCATCCAATGACAACATCCTGTAGAGATTTTTCTTATGACTTTTCTGTTTCTATGCTTGGGATACTCTTCTTCACTTTAATCACTTACATATAGTTCTTTCTCATTCAAGACTCAAGGGTTTCCTTGACTTTGATATTGTCCCTCAAGCCTACAGAATGAGTCAAACGTCCAGATCGATAGCATCAGAATATCCAGCACCTGCCTCTTTGCCAGCATGTACTCCACTGTGGCTGAGCATGCCTGTTCCCACTGGGGCCCCTCCTTACATTCTGACTGGTAGCTTCCAGACATGAAGTGTCCTGCCTGGTTCATCATCAATACACGCTTGATGGGAAAGATTCCTATAGGAGTAGTGCCATGGACTTACAACTAGAAGTATGAGATAAACAAATGTAACGGAAAATATAAATTGAAACAACTTCTTGAAAAATACAAACTAGGTGTTCAAGAGACAAACTCCAGACAAGTTTTGGAAAAGAAGACATCAGGGGTGTGAAAATAAAAAATCTATTTAGTTACCACTGTGCCTGCCACTCTGACTGGTGACACCCAGAGGTGGCACATACCATTGATAGCATAAAACAGATTCAGTCTCCAGGGTCCTCATAGGAAAGCTATGAATATGAGCCTTTTTCAAATGAGACTTCACACAGTATCAGCTGAAAGCTTATATCCTAACCATGCTTATAGATTATTTGGGTTCTTAATGATTTACTGTCTCTTGATCAATCACTGTTAATGTATAGGGTGTGTCTGCTTCTAAACTTTGGCATACACCAGAATTATTTTTACTTTTCATTGATAAAATGTAAAATTAAAGAAACCTGAGTCATTGACAAAGGTCTTCTGCATACAGTAGTTTTGGAAAAATACTCATCTTTTCAATTACATTATCACCAGATCATGACAAATATTCAAATAGGAAGGCTTCATTCTGTTGATCCCAAAGTACTCTAAATGATATAAACAACTATAAAATGCCCCAATATTTTATAATGTGCCCACAAAAACTGCAAGTACATATTTGTGGATAAATCAATTCATAGAAAAACCTGTTACATGCAAAGAGGCAGTGACTAATGAGGAATAAATGTCTTCAATCTTCAAAAAGAAAAAGTATTCATAAATATATTTATATTGCTCCTTTGCTTTGTCACTTATAGTGGCTCCCATTTCCAGAAAGCATATGTAAAAACCAGTTAGAAATTGTCTTTTGCCAAACTCTATCAACTCCAAAACTTCAAGGCCTTATTAAGTCAGCAAATTCTCCTTTCTTGCCAGTTCTTCTGTCCGGTTCACGAGGCACACCCTGAAGTGCACTATGGCCCGGTCGAAGTACTGCTGCCTTTGCCCGTGTTCAGCCTCCATATCTCTGTCATCTCTTTTCTTCAATTTTTCTTTCCTTAAAATGTGATGCTTTTCCTTCTCATGCAGGCAGAAATCCTTGACCCACTGATACTTATCTTGATGTAAACATCTTTACTATCTTTTACATAGTACTTAATTTTTTAAACCATAAACAAATGAGGATTTGCGGTGTATAGATACTATGATTTTTAAATATAGTCAACAAGTAAGTAAATCAATGACTTCTTAAATCTGATTTGATTATTTTAGAAATCGGTGTTTCACTATATTTTATTCAAACTACTAAATTTTTTTCCACAATTTACACTGTCTTCTATTTATGTATGTATAGTAAGAGTGAAAATAAACAATAACTAACATTATACATAAAAGGAACTAATAGCTAAATAGGAAAAAATTATGTTTATTTGATGCTAAAACATAGACAAAATGATTATTATTTTAATCAGTACTTTATCCAAATATAGGGAATTTTATAAAAATGCTTCAAATTAAATCACTGTAAATGGAAGAAGCAAAAGGGAAATTAAGTATATTTCAGCACCTTTATTACTCATCTTACTGTTGTAAATTCACAAATTATAATCTCTAAAATCAAAGTAATGATTTAGTACAATTGTATGCTTCTAGTTCTTACAAAATTTACAACTTTATGGTGTCTAGTTACTGTCATCAACTATTACCATTTGTTTTGTGAAGACTACAGCATACTTCGTTGAGGAAAATGCTATGTTACTAATGCTCCAGTTGTGGTATGCCCCTAACGGCTGGAAATAACAAAAACTTCTGTAAACCTCGGAGCCTACAGCCCCACTCTCAGCAATCATCCTTAATGTTTAAAATCATTCTGAAAAATGTAACATTTTTTTCAAGCAGCTGATGCTTTAAGCTTGCTGGCCTGAGCCCAGCATTCCTTCGCCCTGATGTCATGCACCAGCATTTGTCTCAGAAGACAGCTTTTGTAGTTGTAACGAAAAGGCAAAAGAAATCAGAGCTGTGAACAGGGAGAGGGGGGAACGGAGGAACCCTGCTTAGACTGATGCGCTCAAAAGCATTCTGACACCAACTTGTATATTTTTAGTCACTCACCATGCATACTTTAAAGCTTCCCGACTTTTATAAAGTATTGTGTGTATTTTCACACTATTGGTTTTAAAAATACTCTCTGCTTTATGGTAATGTGTCACAGGAAAGTTAGCTATAGTTTCATGAAAGACGTTTTCATCCCTGACTGGCATCTTCTCAATAGCTGGGGCCCAGGCACACCGCTCTCTTCCCGGCAAGGCCCTATGCACTGAGAACAGTACAGCATTCATAACTGATGCTCAGCACGGCGGGGCAGCCCACAGAAAGCTTCTCCAGCCTAATGGTTACATCACTGAAAAGTCTTCCACTGGCCTAGGTGAAAAACATGAATGCATGCCTCATTCATCTCTCCACCTAAAAAAAAAGCCAAAATCAAGTAAAATCATATCCACCCTAGAGCAAAAGACCTGCATGTCCACAACCCAGCTCAACCAAGGTACAGCATCACTCTGAACTGAATTCTGGGCAGTAGCACCACCGATCACTCACCTCCAAAATGATTTTTATGAGCTACCATTAAAAATGCCCAGTAAGATAGCAAAAATGACTTCAATTTTTAATGTAAAACTCTATCACTGTCTTTAGATTTAGATCACACTTTAAAAATATACTTGACATGCAGTTATGGAATCAGAAACCTCACCCTCTCCACTGACATCAGCACTATAAACTAAGGCACACACAGATTTACCCTCTTTTTCTATACTTTTTCTGATAGTCAAAGAAATCAGCTGTGCAAAATGCTTTCAGAAGGCGTGAAATATCTATAATTCTTTGGAGGTTAGATAACTAGTTGTCTATCTAAATTATTTTATACCAAGAACACATTTTCCTTTCTCCCATTAAAATGTACTTTTCAACTGCCTGAGAACATTTCCATCTTCCTCTGTAAACACAGGTTCGATTGTGAAGACAAGTCACACTTAGGGGGATAAAACCTATTGCTCACATTGTCTATATCATGCATGTGAAGGAAGGCACTGTAAAACTAGAACTCTGGTGGTGCTTTAAAAATGATGCAAAATGTCCCAAACTACAGCTGCACAAAAATGGCCTGAAAGACACACAGTGTTCTGCACACAGAGCTCCGAATCCTTACAGCAGTGTTCATGGGGACACTGCAGATTGCTGACAATGGCAGCAACTCCAGGGAATTTCAGCTGTCTGCCTGAATTGCAAGGGGAAAAAGCCATACCAATTATGAAGAATAGTAGACTTTATAAGACTAATGACTCACTCAAAACTATTTATATCCTTGATCATGGAAATCCATCCTTGCTTCCCAACCCATGACATGATAGGACTTTATGGCTTCTTCTAGCCCTTTCCATGTGTTGTGGAAACTCAGGCTACTGCTATACACATTCTGAACCTGAGGTCTAAGTATCCTTGGGAAATGTTCATAGAAACCAATTGTTTGCATTCCTATGAGCCTCAGGTCTTTTTTCTGCTTTCTTTTGCCTTCCATGGTATGTTTCTCTTACGAGTTGGTTGATTTTTTTTATTCTGTTGCATTTGTTTTACAAACATAATCCTTAACTGGCATACATGGAAGAAAAAACTTTTCCTTGAAAATTCCAAAAGATGTTGAATTCCAAAAAACCTGAATGCCTTTTCCAAGCATAACATAAATTTTTGTCATTAAACTCTACAGAAAGCAGACCAAAAGATTCATTCCTGAGATGCTAAAATTCTAATTCACATAGGAGACACCTAATATCTACATGGCTGAATATTAATTACCAAAAATATTCTCACTATATTAATTGTCTAATGTAGATGTAAGGGCCTGTAGGTTTCTGACCTAGCAAAAATTTTGATTAGTTTCTCTACAGTGCAGCTGTGCTACCTAAATTAAGTAAAACAACAAAAAAAGTGAGATCTATAAAGACCAAGTTAACAAGCCCATCTATAGGATTTCCTCCTTCCTCTCCGTTTTTGTCAATATAAACCATCTGACCTTGGTAATGGACTTTTTGAAACTCACTGAATTCAGTACTGCCCACATTTTAACACACACAAAAAATTTCTGGTCCTTGTTATTCGGTGCCTGACATGTAAGACAGAACCTGTCAGTGCCATTTAACTCATGACACACTACTCTTTCTGGTCAAAACACTTGGTACTTGCCATTTTTGCTCCTCTGAGGCCTCCCAGAGCAAAACTAACAAGAAGTATCAAAGTATCATACATTAGTTGCTTATCTAAATATAGTTATCTCTTATTCAGGTCATATTCTGGATATATCATTAAAGTGGCCTCTACAAAGACCTAGTGATAATCATTATCATAATTTAAAGAACTCCCATTATGACAGAACAGATATGTTAACCCTCAAATTCTTTACATCTTTATGTAAATTATAGCAAGACTTAATTGGTTTGCAAGGCAAACACTAAGTCAAAAAATCCCCCTCAGCAATCATCTTTGCAATTAAATCAGATGCTGAACTTCCAAATACAGGAGCAACTAACATGATCTACAGATTGGGGGGCTGTTCCTCCACAACTCTTTTAGAAGACATTGCAAAAATTCACAGGATATTCACATGACTAAGGATAATTAAAGTCAACCATTTCCACCCTAGAAGAGAAAAAGGAGCTTCTGTTAAGAATGAACAATGAGGATATTATTTTAGCCCCATTGTGCTTTTTTTCCCAAGGAGTTCCCATCTCTAAAAAGTACATGCCAATGCAACAGTATCCAAAGTACCCCAGTGTTATTCAATTCGCCAATAATACTACTGACAGAATTGTGTAAATATTAGGAAACAAATAAAAACTGCTTTAAGTATTCTTTCCATTCAAAACATAACACAGGAAGGAAAGGCTGATAGACAACTGACCCGTAACTACTGGAAGCATTATCAATGCAGATGGTCACATTTCCAAAGATCAAAGAAACAAAGTACTGGTAAGAGAAAACTAGATGATCATTTTAGTTCCTTTTCCCTTTCGTCCTTTTATTTAGTGTTTTTTTGAACACTGTCGCATTATTCGAGCATTAAAGCACAGTGACATTTATATAACCACATCATTCTAATCTCATCCTGGAAAAGCCTCATCAAGAACACTCAAGCTGGGCCGGGGAGTTAGCTCAGTGGTTCCGGTGCCTGTCTCGAAAGCACAAGGGCCGGGTTCGATTCCCCGGTAACCACATAACAATACTGGGTGTGGAGACCCACACCCAGGAGCAACCAGTACCACGTACCACAGTGCCGGGCGTGGTGGCTCACGCCTGTAATCCCAGCACTCGGGAGGCAGAGGCAGGAGGATTGTGATGTGAGTTTGAGGCTGAGCTCAGGGCCAGCCTGAACCACAAAAAAGCGAGA
>PVIR01011314.1:0-47428 GCA_004026965.1 Petromus typicus
CACACCAAGTATTGTTATATGGTTACCGGGGAATCGAACCCGGGATCTTGCACTTGCAAGACAGGCGCCGGAACCACTGAGCTAACTCCCCGGCCGTAGAATGTTTCCTCTTTGGAAGTGGTATAAACTAGAGTGACTTATTGCTACTCTTCTTTGATCTCCCCTGAAGCTATAATCCTACAAGCGAGCCTGAGTGGGAGCAAGGGAAGAAGCGTGTAGATGGGAGCCAACTGATCTTTTAGGTTTCCCACTTACCAACTAAATGCAATCAAGTAAATAATCTTAGTCAACACTCCAGGGAGCAGCAAAGCTTTATCTAAAATATTGACCCATAAAACTGAAAGCAAAATGATGGTTGCTTAAGCCATTAAGCTTTGGGGTCATTTTTATGATGCCTGCATGGAAATGAAAGGACACCGCCAAATGGTTTAGAGATGTTTTCTAGTTCAGCTTACATTTGACCATCATTGCTACTACACATAAACAGATGTATGCTGGACTCACATGACATCAATTCCATTATCTCTGATAGTTCCAAAATTTTAGCAAAAAGTAACTTGTTGTAAGAGTCAAGAGTGAGTATATCAAGACCGACTACACTCATCATGTTAGTGTCATATGGAAAGAATAGTAGACAAATAGGTCAGTGAAACAAAGAGCCCCCTAAAAATATATCCCTAAAAATATAACTAATTTGTGTTTGACAAAGGATTGATAGCAATACAATGATGGAACGATATTATTTTCACCATTTTGTGCTAGAAGAACTGGATTTATTATAACCAGATGACATCTGGAACAGGCAAAATTAGAGAGATGGTAAGAAGATCAGTGGGTTCTAGAGGCTAGCAGAGGGGAAGGGATGTGTGGGTGGAACAGAGACTCTTTAGGGCGTGAAATTACTCTGTATAACAATGTATCTTGTTTGGATGTCATTAGACACATATCCAGCCACAAACACCATACAACACCAAGAGGGGATTTCCATGTGGACCACCAACTTTGAGAGATCTTGACATGCCAAGATTGATCAGTTATAACAAATTTGCTAGTTTAATGGGGTCACCTATGAAAGGGTGGGGCAGGGAGAATATGGGAAATCTTGTACCCTCCTCCCAGCTTTTAAATGAGGGTAAAACTGCTATAAAATTCTTAGAAAATCAACAACAAGAGTAATAATACAAATAATTGCAATTAAATTATAGCTCTAAGGTTAAGCTATATGACAAAGGTGAAATAAAATGAAAGTTAATGTACTTCTTATCTATTTAGTAGGGCCTCATTATATCCTTATGACAGTTCTCTGAGGTAGAACTTATTTTAACAGATGAGAACAATGAATTTTGAGGACACACAGAATTAAGCTGTATTCAATCCAACTATTGTGATTCTGTATTTATAATTCCTAAAAAGGTCGAAATTAGGCAAAACAAGTTTTGAGGTACCTCTTGATTACCAGTTTAACAATTGTTATGCATGGAGTGACAGAACTAGCCAAATTTCTCTTAATATTTCATTAAGGCATATCTCCTAATGTGTGCTCTTATAATCTGACCAGTTATTTAAACAAGAAGAGATGAAGGAAAGTTGAATCTGTGAACCAAACTAAGTAAATGCAAAACTCCTGCCAAAGTCAAGGCTCTGCAGAAGTTTGTGCCAAATAGTTGGCTGGGGAAATTCTAGTGAAGGTTTGTGATAGATTTAATTATTTCAGAAAAGCCAGTCACAATTTAAAAGATTATCCTCTGACTTTGTAAAGTAATTATGGATTCGTCACTAAGACTTCTTAGTTACTTTCTATCTTAGCAGGAAATGTATCTGGTTTGGATGATGCTCAGTCATGAGGAATGCACATCCTACTTTCTTTTTTAGTGTTATGATCAACTTTAGATCAAAATGTCTCCCATGTTCCAATCTTGGAATGAATGAATTTTAAGTAAATTGTGCATAGTGTGACCCAGATTATGGGATGACAGCTTCCTGGACCAACATCAGGAATGCTTCATACCCATGCCCATGACGAGCAGCAGCTCAGAGTGACAGCTTGAGCCACACACAGTTTTGCCTGTATTAATATATACCCAGTGTCTCCCAGATCATCTTAACCATGGACCAACCTGGAATTTCTCAGGGTGGATTACAGAACTGGACCAACCTGGAGCATGGAAAAAATAATGGATTCAAATCTCTAAATGAGAGTGGCCAAAGAAATAGCCTTGAGATGTAACAAGAGCTCTAGCCATTATGTTTGGTAGATATGAAGGTAGCACTTCAGGGTGCAGTTACAGTCGCCAGCCACACAACTCAGGATTCTCTGTACATAATGAAGAGGTAGTGGTTTTGTGATTATCAAGTATTTTAGAGGCATATCTGTAAAAGAAACTATACAAGTTTTTCCCTACTTATAGTCCCATTTCATCATAGAAATTATCATTCTAAGGAATGTTAACTTTTATGAATATTGACAACCACATACAGTATCTGTACACAATTTCATTTATTCAGTCTCCCATTGATTGGGCATTTATGTGTTTTCATTTAAAAAATAATGTTGTACTCAAATTTTTAAATAAGTCTTTCTGTTTGTGCAAGATTTCCTCAGTTGAGATTTCTAGAGTTACTATGCTTGCATCATCTGTTAGGCATACGAAGTGCACTGTCACATGGAATATGTGCTTATGAAGTTGTAATACTGTACAGGTGAATTAATACCTGCCATATCTATTACACTTACCTTAAAGGAAAAATAATCCAGGCTGCTCTCAATATTTAGAGGATGGGTATGGGCAAATAGTCATGCAAAGAACGCCTGGCCTCCTAACACCATAACTAGAGAAGGAAATATCTCTCTGATGATATTTCTTGAATCTCGGAGAGACCAAGATCAACCATCATGTAGCACTTCCTGATAGGAACAAGTGTAGGACAGAATTGGAACCAGGCTATGGTTGTATTAAGGAACCAAGGTACATTTAATTTTAATGTATATCTCAGGGCCAAATATTGCACCTGGAGATAATATCTGACTGGACTTGGACCAAAAGGATGAAAAACTGAACACTAACTATGTACATTGATTTATTGAAACCGTTCTCTTGGCCCGTTTCTTTAAATTTATAATGTAGTTTTGGCTTTTGAATTGTCAATCTTTTTTATTTCAACTCCAATCCTTAGAATCACTTGTGGTTTTTCATTCTGCGTACTCAGGATCTGTGTTGGTTGTCTTGCTCCTCCCTCCTCACTTCCGCTTTCGACTCTTCTTCATGTCCCCACTTTCCTCATCTCCAGTTTTCTTCTCTGCCTGCTCCTTTTTCTTCTTTTGTGGTGCTGAGGATTGGACTTAGCATGCTTTACCACTGAGCTACATACCTAGATCTTTTTATGCCTTTATTTTGAGACAGCATCCGAACGGGACTTGAACTTGACATTCTCTTGCCTCAACCTTCTGACTGGTGGAAGTGGTACTTGGTTTATGTGTGTGTTCTATACATGACTTCTCACATGATCTGTAACCTCTCTGATTACAAAATTCTATCTTCAGTCAACTTTGCAAACTTCTTAGCACTTTCTATGTAGTTCACATGAATTCACCATTAATGTGAAAGTTGGTGTGGGTGATAAAGTTCATGCATGATCCAAAATATAATGCTATAAAATTAGAATGAACTAATTAGAATGAACTAATTTTAATTAAAAATTGATGTATGTATGCAATACCTTATTTTCATGCTTGTTTTGTGGAATTGGTTCATGTGTAAAACATATCTTGATCATTTTTGATGCCTTTTCCCATCTCTTTCCCAGATCCCTCTTGCTATCTCCAAAAAGTCTTTTTGTTTTCTATCATCTTATCTTTTAAACGTTTATGAATGTTTGTATTACTAAAGTACAATATATTTAATTTCTTCAGGAGAATTGTATCTGAGTGAAATGGAATTTTGGTTTTTAGATTTTGAGGAATTTCATAATGACTTCCATAGCGCTCGTACTAAGTTACATTTCCATCAGCAGTGCGGAAGGTTTCCTTTCTCTTGCAATCTGGCCAGCTTTTGTGGCCCTTTGTATTTTTGATGATATCTGTTCTGACTTGGCTGAGATGGAAGCTGACTTATTTCATTAGAATTTCTAAAATGGTCAAAGATAATGGAAAATTTTTCATTTATTTACTGGACATTTGTATTTCTTCCTTTGAGGAAAGTCTGTTCTGTTAATTTGGCATTTTTTTGACTGGGTCATTGTTTTTTGGGGGGGTTAATTGCTTTTGAGTTCTTTATATGTTCTAGATATTAATCTGTTAGAAGAATAGCTGAAAATTATTTTGCTCATATTGTAGGTTGTCTCTTCACTCTGTTAATTGTTCTATTTGCCAAACAGAAGCTTTTAAATGTGTTATCATCTCATTCTTGATTTGGCTCTTCTAAGTCTCTTTTGGTTCCATGTGCATTTTGGAACTTTTTTTCTAGTTCTGTGTTAGTATTTGAATAGATAATGCATTAAACCTATATATTGCTTTTGATAATATGGCCATTTTAAGTATATCAATTCTGCCTACACAGGAACAGTGTCTTTCTATTTTCTAGTGTCCTTTTCAATTTCTTTCTTTAGAATTCTGTAGGTTTTATTATAGAAGTCTTTCACTTCCTTTGTTAGGTTGAGTCCTTGGAATTTAATTTTTCTGAAGCTATAGTGGTGGACCCTTGACTACCATGGCAGAACTTTTTATCCCACAACCTTCACAAAAAAACACAAGAATCATGATAAAACAAGGCAATATGATACCTCCAGAATTCACAAATAGATCTCACAGAAATCTCAATTCATTCTTTTATGAGGGCTGGTTGTAACTCAAGTTGGTCAACTGAAGGCTTGGGATTCAAAATCTCTCTCATATATAGGCAGATCTCATTGATAGACTGTGGCCCAGAATTTCTCAATTAATACCACACAAGAAAGAACATCATAATAATCTTTCCAGAACTCTTTAAGGGTTAAACCTGTATCTGAGACCACCTGAAAACACAGCAGATGTCATGCAGGATGTACCTCGAGATTTTAGGTTGTTCCTGTCAAGCTGGTTAAAATTGAAGGTCCACTGTATCATGAATACAGTTTTTTCTATGTGATATTTAAGCCTGATATTTTGTTGTAGATTTTTTTTTTTGGTCTGGTTGAGTCCTCTATCAGTGATAGTATGATACTGAAATTCTCCACTATCATTGCATTTCATCTCTCTGTCTTTTTATGTTGAGTAATTTTCATTTTAGGAAATTTGGTGCACTAACATTTATACTCCTTTCTCAGTTTCAGTGATTTTTAAGTTTATTCTTTTAGATTCATGTAAGAACTCTTGGATTGTCATTTGATTGTTGCTCATTGGCTTTTTTCATTGTCACTGACTGAATGTTCTATTATATTAATCTCTCCTCAAGTTCTAATATCCTATCTTCTGACTAATCTTACCTAATACAAAATTTTCAATTGCATTTTTCATTTCCAGGACTTCTGCTTGATTCTTTTCCATTTACTGATGTAGCTTTTCATATCCTGGATTGTCTTCCTTAATACATTCAGCTGTTTATTTGTATCTTTTTAAAACTCATTGATAATAGAAAGTGAGCCATTCAGCTTGTTATTTAACTATTCATCAGCCTCTTCATAATTTTAATGAATAATTTTTGACTTTTATTAGTATATATTTCAATACATAATGATTACATTCACTGTGGAGAACTGGTATATGTATATAAAGTATTTTAATTTTTTCCCCTTTCCCTCCATTCTCCTTTTATCTTTCCAACATCAGATGGATTTATTTGTAAGGCATAATAAAGCTAATTATCATATACATAAATTGAAAACCAGATGAATAGGCCAAAGAACATTTAAAATATGAATGACAGTTGTACTAAGTTAAACTACACTTTTAGATACATTGAGTGTGCTGGATTATTGATCAATTTTTGAGTTCTTTATGTAGAATTTCATCCACTCAGTGTCTGTGAGATCTACTCGTGAATTTTTGAGGCATTGTATTGCCTTGTTTTACCATGATTCTTGTGTTTTTGTATTGAAGGTTGTGGGACAGAAAATTCTGCCATGGTAGTTAGTCAATATCTCCTTCATAAGTGAGTATCACTATGTAATGTGTCCTTTGGGCATGAATAATGTTCAAGATCCTACTTACTTAATCTGTTCAAAGAACTAGGATCAATGTCTGGCACTACACTGTGAAGAAAGCAGGAGTGCTGGGAATATCAATATTCAAAGAACCAATCTCATATCAATACCTAATTTAAAACATATTTAAAAAGTTCTCAGATCTTTCAGTAATCTAAAAAGATGTGGATATACTAACGATGTAGAACCAACTGGGAAGTATGAAAAGAAAAAATGAGAAAAAAGGAAATAAATAGGTTTTGATGATATCATTTTTATGCTTGAAAAGGAACAGATGGAAGAGTTTTGAGAGGTTACATGTGTGGGTGGAAAGAAGGAAGAAAAGAAAAGGAAATACAAGTGGAAAGTATGAGAAGCTCCATGAAGTGTGGAGCCAATTAATGGACTAGCAGAAGCGCAGTATTAGAAAACTAAAAAGCAACCCTTGGTGACAGAGAACCTGATACATTCAGTGTTAATTACTGTAGAAATGAAAACAATAATTAGCATTTATACACAGTTGCATAAACACATACACCCCTCATGTACTCTCTGGAAGATAAAGAAAAAAAGCATTTATGATAGTGTTTATATACAAAGAGAGGGAGAAGGAGGGGTGATTTAGAAGGCATAATACTGAGGGCAAGGAAAGAGGAGAGTGCAATTTAAATGGATAGTGAGAGAGGATAGAAGGAAATTAAATCCAATAGTAGCTTACCATATTCTAGGGAAAAACTCTTGGTGTAGAGCAACCTAATGTGACATTGTAAGATCCTGTAGAAGTGAAATCAGGAACTAGTACCCCTAAGGTCTTGCAAGCATATTTCCATCTCTATCTTTTTCTTCTTTCAAAAAGAAATATGAAAGGGGTAAAAAGAATCCTACATTCTTACTTGTGATTATATCTATACTAGAGTCTAAATTCAGCCCGATCTCTGTTTTCCCTCAGCTCAGACAGGAGGGGTTTTGTAGGACCTGTGGGGGTCTGAGCTCTATTTTGTTTAGTTGTGGCCAGGAACATGTACAGTGGACAAGTGATTGAAATAATTCCCAGCAACTAATTTAAGTCTTCTGTACATTGGATCCAAACAGAGCCTGCCATTTGTGCCATTTCCACATTGGTGTGGATGGTGCTCACACTCTGCCACATTCCAGCTGGCATTCATGGCAGAGTGTTGGGCCAGTGACTATGCCACTGTCTTTACTCAGTGACGTCAATTGTATTTGAGGTAAGATGGGCTCTCGGGAACCTTTGCTGTACGCTGAAGAGTCTAAGACCCCTGCTGCATACCTTTCATTGCCGCTGTTTTTAGCCCGCTGTATTAGGGAACATTTAATGTTCTCTGACTCAATGGCAGAACATACATACTGCTCTCTCAATTAGGTTGCAGCATGAGGTTCTTGCCAGCCAAAAACTTAAGGAGTGTTCCATCTTGGAAAGCCTGGTTCCCTTGCCTAATTCACCCAGAGTGCTGTGGATTCATTGCCATTCAATTTAAGGAGGAGGTTTTCTCAGCTAACGCAGGCGATTCCTCTCTACCCTTGCTGCCCATGGTTACCAGCTGCGCCAGACCTCTGAGTTCATCTTGAGCACTGTTTTTCCTTTTACCCTTTGCCAGGGAGGGAGAAGCTCAGGCCAGCATTGCCCAGTTGATTCCTGTGACATGTGTTCCCAAGTCAGTCTCCTTTTCCACTTAAGAGAATGTTCAGTATGTTTTATTTTCCTCTTATATGGAAGTTTTTCATTTTATGTAGTAGTTTATCAATGCTTTTTGCATGCTTCTGAGTTTTTATAGGCAAAAAGATTTATCTCTACCATATGATTATTTAAGACAGAAAGTTCCATCCAAATTTAAACTGGTAATTTTACAGCTTAATTTTATGCTTTAAATAAAGGAGATGATGTCCCAGCATTATCAGTTTTTCCTCCAAATGAGCAGTTTATTGATCTAATGACTTTGAGCAATAACTGGAAATATTTTCACATTCTATCTTGCCAAATTTTAAGGCCATTTAGTAGGAAATTTATATGGCTTTTGAATAAATTTCTATAATGTTGTAATGTAATTCAATACACAAATTTATTTAGAGAAATTGATGTTTATATAATATCATATCTATTCAAGAGAACACATATTCATTTATTCATTTGAATTTTTTATTTGGTTATGCCCTTTAGAAGAGTATTACAGTCTTATATCTAGTTTTGCCAACTTATTAATATAATGTCTAGCTGCTTTTATTTCCTTAAGAATAACTGAGAAAGAACATCTTTTCCTATTATTGTTGAATACTTTCTTTTTTCTGTGGGGACTTGCCAGTCTAAATTCTTATATACTTTTAAAACAATCTGTAAGAATTATTTGCATATTAAGGCTAGAAACCAGTTATCATATGTTTTGTAAATATTTCTCAGTTTAATTTTGTTTTTCAAACATTTATAATGCTTTTATTTGCACAAAATAAGAAAGTTTAATTTTATCTGCTCAATTTTAGTCTTTTTGTTTAATGTTTCTTAGTTTCTTTTTAAAATTGATTTTATTGGTACATTTTATGTATATGTTGTGATCACAATCAACATAGAGAATTTGTACCAGTACATGACAGGAATTAATTCTCACTTTTTCCCATTCCCCTGCACCCTAAATCCTCCACACCTTATGTACATAAGATTTGTTTCCTTTTTTAATCATCAAATTTTTCTTTTCCTTCTTTACTTACCCCTAACCCCTTTTCCCTGTGAATATTTTCTAACTATTTCATAATACCTATAATACATTTTAGAACTCATTTACACCTTCAGTTCCTCATACCAAAGGAAAAAAAATAAGGTATTTACACAATCGTGTCCTATTTGTTTCACTTATGAGTATGTCCTCCAGATATGTCTATTTGAGTATAAAATTTAATGTTCTTAGGCAAAGCAATACTCCATTTTATAAAGAAAACATATCTTCTTTATCCAGTCTCCAGTTGATGGGCATGTGGGTTGTTTCCAAGATTTAGCTATGACAAACTAAGCTGTTATAAACATGGGTGTGCACGTGCCTCTGTGATACAAATATTTTAGTTCTTTTGTGTATATATCTAACAGAGGAATAGCATGATCAAATGGGATCTCTAATCTAGCTTTTTTAGGAATCTCCACACTGATCTCCATTGCACCAGTCTACACTTTCAATAACAATGGAGAAGTGTTCCTTTCTTCCTGCAGCCTTGCCAGCATTTGTTGTTGGTTATTTTCATGAGAGCAGCCATTTTTTTTGGTGGGGTGAGAGGGACTCTCAGTGTTGTTTTCATCTGTATCTCTCAAATGACCAGCAGTGTTGAGCATTTATTCATTTGTTTCTTAGCTGCTTTTATTTCTTCCTTTGAAAAGTGTCTGTTCATTTCAGATGCCCATTTTTGAATTGGGTCTTTAAATTTAGGAATGGACTTGATTTTTTAAAGCTCTTTATATATTCTAGATATTAGCCCTTTGTCAGAGAAACAGCTGGTAAAATATTTTTCCTGCACTGTCTTTTTGCTCTGCTGGTGGTTTCTCTTGCAGTGCAGAAGCTTTTAAATAAGACAAGATTCTGGTTTTGATTCCTTCAGCTAGTTCCCATGCTGCTGAGGTTTTGTTCATAAAGTCTTTTCTTAAACTAGTGTCTCCAAGAGTTCTACTTAAACTACTTTACAGCAGGCTTAGTGTTTCTGTTTTAATATTTAGGTCTCTAATCCACTTTGATTTTAGTTTAGTACACAGTAAAAGAATAGAACTAGCTGTAGTCTTCCGCAAGTTGAAACCCAGTTTTTCTAGCAACATTTTTAAAGAGGCTATCTTTCCTCCATTGAGGTTGTGAGGCTCCTTTGTCAAAGATGAGGTGGCTTAGGATATCTGGAGTTGTTTCTGGATCTTCTAGTCTATTCTACTGATCTTCAGATCTGTTATTTCACCAGTGCCATGCTGTTTGTTTTTTTTTTTAATCATAGTGGCTTTGTAATTAAGAAGATCATACACCCAGACCAAGTTGGATTCATCCCAGGGATGCAAGGATGGTTCAACATATGTAAATCAATACATGTAATATAGTATATTAACAGATTCAAGGAAAAAAAAAACCCATATGGTCTTCTCCATAGATGTAGAAAAAGCATTTGACAAAATACAGCACATCTATTTATATTAAAAACCTTATAGAAAATTGGAATAGATGGACTTTATATCAACCTGATAAAAGCTATTTATGAGAAATCAAGAGATAGTGTCATAATTGGCCAAAAACTAAAACCTTTCACAGTAAGATAAGGAACAAGACAAGAATCTTCACTTTCACTGCTCTTGTTCAACATAGTGTTAGAAACATTAGCCACAGCATTTAGACATGAGAAAGAAATAAAAGGAATAAAGATAGGAAAGGAAGAAGTTAAACTGTCACTGTTTGTTGATGACATAATACTCTACATAGAGGATCCTAAAAACTCAACCAAAGTACTGCTAGACCTAGCATAGCTGAATAACAAAGTCAGCACTCCAAAATCAATAGCCTTTTTATACACAAACAACCGACTCATTGAGAGAGAAATGGGGGAGTCAATTCCTATTATAATAGCATCCAAAACAGTAAAATATCTAGGAATCAATCTAACAAAGGAGGTGAAAGACCTCTACTCTAAAAAGAATAGCATTCAGAAAAGGAGATTGAAGAGGATATCAGAAAATGGAAATACATCCTTTGCTCCTGGGTAGGAAGAATCAGTATTGTCAAAATGACTGTACTCCCACAAATACTGCATAGACTCAATGCAATCCCAATTGAAAACCCAACAGCATATTTCACAGACCTAGAGAAAATAATCTAAATATTGATCTGGAACCACAAGAGACCTAGAATAGCAAAAGCAATTCTATGAGAATGTCCTCCTCATAAGTGAAATAAATAGGTCACAGATGTGTAAATATCATATCTTTTCTTTGGTATGAGAAAATAAAGATGTAAATGAGTTCTAGAATGTATGTTATATATTATGAACTAGAAAGCACTCAAAGCATAATGGAGTGAAGGGGAAAAATAATGAAATTACAACAAAAAAGAAAGAAAACAAAATTTATGTATATAGGGGGTCGGGGTGGTAGGGTGGGTAGGGCTATGGGAAAAATGAGAATTAGGTTGTGTTATATACTGGTATAAATTCTCACTGTTGAATGTAATTGTGATGTGTATATGTAATGTACCAATAAAGATTTTTTAAAAAGCAATTCTAGGCAACAAGGATATGTCAGGAAGTATCACAATCCCCAATTTGAAACTATATTACAAATCCATTGTGATAAAAATAACATGGTAGTTAAGGTGAAAGGGGACAATGTTGAGATTGTAACAAAAAAGTAAGGAAACAAATTTTATGTATATGGGGGGGTGGTAGGGTGGGTAGGGCTATCGGAAAAAGTGAGAATTAAGTTGTGTCTTATACTGGTACAAATCCCCATTATGGAGTGCAATCATGATGTGTATATTTAATGTACCAATAAAGATAAAAAAATAACATGGTAGTGGTGAAATAACAGATCTGAGAATCAGTGGAACAGAATAGAAGCTCCAGAAACAACTCCAGAGAAATTAAGCCACTTCATCTTTGACAAAGGAGCCAAACATCTTCAATAGAGGAAAGATAGCCTGTTTAACAAATTGTACTAGAAAAATTGGGTTTCAACTTGCCAAAGACTAAAGCTAGATCTACATTTTTTACTGTGTATTAAACTAAAATCAAAGTGGATTAGAGACCTAAATATTAAAACAGAAACACTAAACTTGCTGCAGAAGAGGTTAGGTAGAACCTTTGGAGACACTGACATAGGGAAAGACTTTATGAACAAAATCTCAGCTGCATGGGAACTAGCAGAAGGAATCAATTGGGATCTCAAATTACTAAAAAGTTTCTGCAAGGCAAGAGAAACCACCATCTGAGCGAAAAGACAAACAATAATGCAGGAAAAATTTTTTTACCAGCTGTTCCTCAGACAAAGGGCAACTATGTAGAATATATAAAGAGCTTAAAAATCAGCCCTCCTCCAATTTAAAGACCCAGTTGAAAAATGGGCATCTGAAATGAACAGGCACTTTTCAAAGGTAGAAGTAAAATCAGCTGAGAAATAATTGTTTTCCTTCAGTGTTTAGAAACTGTTTTCCCTCTCTGTTCTGCTTTCCCTTGCTCCTAATAATCTGATACCATTCTTCTCTGCATCATCCATAAATAATTTTCCTTTTCCTTGTGTATGTTTAAGCCTTTGTCCCTTTCACTGTCTTGAGACCATCTGATTACAGGGAGGCAGCCTCGGGTAGTTTCCTCACCCTCAGTCCTTATATGCCCTGGTCAGTGCTCTTGCATGGACTCTCAGAGCACACTTTCTTGTATGCATTTCCTTTTCTCTGGTGTCCACTTTGCAAATTTCATTGCTTTTATGTCCCTGGCTTGTCAGCAGCATTCCTTTAACTTTGGGAGACAGAGAAGTTCCCTCTGGCTTCTCCTTTCTGGTGCTGTACACTGTAAAATCTTTCTAGACAGTATATTGGGGTCAATAATATGGCTCACTGTATTTATTTTTCTTCTTTTAGAAATTATTGTCTGTCAGTGTTTCCAGTATCTCAAAATTGTTTCACATATTTTGCCCGTTTTTTTAAAGTATAAAGTGGGTCCTTGTTATTGCATCTAGGCCAGACCTTTTAAAATCTGAACTCTTCCAGATAATTTAGGTTTCTTTTTTAAAATTGTTACTGCTGATAAATACTCCTGTCCATTTTTTCCTCTCTTTCTTGCATTCTGGACACCTCAAGATTATCATTTTGACTTTATCTTTCATAATTCTTAATTTTTATTTGGTATTTTTCTGTTTGGTTTCTTTCTTTTTTTGTGAGCTTATCTCTATTCAATAATTTATTTCTTACTAACCCATTCTACTATTTATCTATTGTGTTTTCTACTTTAACAGTTTTATAACTAATATATATGGGTAGTTCTTTTTATTTTTTATACTGTTAATATTTTCTTTATTGTATTTAGTGTAATTCATTGGTTAATTTTAATTATTCATCTTTGACTTTTTTGGCTTCTCATAGAATTTATTATTTAGTATATTTTGTTTTTGGGAAATAAGGAACATCTTCAAATACCTTGTTACTTCAGTTTACGATGCTGTGAGCTGATTTTTCTGCTGAGATATTTGCTACTCTGTCAAGGGAGCCTATGGAGTTAGATCAGGACATATTCTATGTCACCCCAATCAACTCAGGCTGGCAAGTACATGAGCTCCCAAGTGGAGAATGTAGGTGTCTGGAATGCAAGGACAACTCTTCATTACAACTTCATTTACAGCTCAGAAAGAAGCTTTCCAATGGGACAATGGTTGACCAATTGTAGTACTCAGCAGAAAAACCTAGAGGACTGTTAAACACACACATTAGTGTCATCACTTTCAGCATTTCTGATCTCACAGAAGACAAGTATTTGTTTTTAACAAGTTCTGAAGTGATATTGAGTCAACACTTTGAAAACTATTGGCATAGACAAGTGGAGGGCAGAGAACCGTGATCTTTTTTGCATGGCCCTTTTTTAATTCTATCTCCTAAGCCAGAACCAAGAGTCCCCACCTCAAGTCTCACTACCTGCTCCTTTATTCTAGGCTTGATTCTGCATTTACACTTTTGCCCATCTGAGATTCAGTTCTCTCTATTTTCTCTTTTAGTTATGTTTCCTGTTTGTTTGTTTGCCTTACTGTTTTCACCTGTATTTACTTCACTGTTAATTTTAGGGGAGGTAAACTTCACAAGTAAACTTCTTGGAAGAAAAAGCTCTGTTATAGTCTACATGATCATCTTAACAAATTCCTAATTTTCAGATTTTTCAACTGAATCTTTTATTTCCTTAAAGTATGTACACATAAATTTTGAAGCAATTTTGCCTTCTTTGTTTGGCATAACTTTATCTTTAAAAGTATTTAAAGCTGGCACAACAGAGTATAGCCTATAGACCTAGCATTGAGAGAGACTGAGGCAGGAGGACTACAGGTTCAGTTCAAGTTCTATCTGGGCCACTTAGCAGGAATTTGGCTTAAAATACAAAAACAAAAACAACAACAACAACAACAAAAATCCAGGGCTAGTAGAGTACCTCTGGGTGTGATTCCCCAGTATTACCTGCAAAAGTACTTAATTGTATATATACATGCAAGTGCTAAATAATGCAGCTGTTAGCAGACATTACTATTTATTAATGTTCTTGACTTGCATTTAAATAGTTCTAGAGATTTATCTCTAACCTTAAATTTGGCATTTATTTTGAGTGTAAATTTTTAGCATGTCACAGTAGTGTCTTTCTGTCAGATCTTTACTCAGCATCTACGGAGATAATACTGTATTTCTCCACTGATATTTTAGAAAGCTGGGATGAATCTTTTTCTTCATTTTTTTAATATATATAACAAACCATTGTTAAATTCTTGGTATGACCTTCACTTGTAGTGTGATCTATTTAGGTTCTTCTTCTTTTTTTTTTTTTTGAGACAAGGTCTTGCTTTGTAGTTCAGACTGGCCTTGAGATCAGCCTCAAACTCACATCACAGCAATCCTCCCGCCTCTGCCCCTCGAGTGCTGGGATTACAGGAGTGAGCCACCATGCCTGGCACTGTGGTAGGTGGTACTGGTTGCTGCTGGGCATGAGTCTCCACACTCAGTATAGTATGTGGTTATTGGGGAATGGAACCCGGGTCCTTGTGCTTTCAAGACAGGTGGCGGAACCACTGAGCTAACTCCCCGGCCCTAGGTTCTTCTTTTTAAGTAAACTTGCTGATATTTTACTTCTTTTACTTCAGTTTTATGAATGGAATTGTTCTGTGTCAGATGCTTAAGATACATCTGCCTCCAGTTTGAATATTCAGTGCTTCATTGTTAGATAAATTAGCACTATTCACTCCTATAATCTTTGCCTCCCAGTCCCAAACCATTGTGTTAGGCATTGTATAAATTGAGAGGAATTCAAAGACAAATATGTCCGAGTTTCTGCCTTGGAAGAACACACAATATTGTAGGGGAGAGAAAACAGGAAACACATGTTTACACAATGGTATGAAAGTACAGTAATAAAAGCTTAGTCTAGGTAAACTGGGATCACAGAGAAAGAGGCTTTTGGCACACAAGTTGGTTCATAAATATTTGTTAAACAGAACTCACTGTATTTAGAAGAAGATTTTTAGGAGAACCTTTACAAAGCTGTTGACTTTTGATATTATTGATAAATGGTGAAATACATTCCAAGTTCTTGCTTTCACCAGAATGAGCTATTTAGAAAACTAGAAATAGCCTTTTTTGCAACTTTTTCTTTTTCATCATCAATACTTGCAGTTTCAAATGGCTCCTTATCTTTTTTCTTTGCCTTCACCAATTTGTCATGAGTCATAATGTTATGGAAAATAATATCAGAAATGAAATATGAATTATTAGTCTCTCATTCTGTTAACTATATGATATGCCAAGTTCTTGTTCTCTAGAAATTGAAGAATGAGTCCTAGGAACAATGGAGGTTAAAAGTAGGAAGATATTAATAGGAAGCTCCTGAGGGGCAGGAGGGGTCCCGAGTGGGTAGCCATGGACATCATTGTAGAGAGAAATTTTATAGGGTGAAACTCATGTGCGTATAACATGGGCCATAGCTATGGTCATCCAATAAGGTTAAAAGTATAGTCACATAAGTAACAGTGGTCCAATTGGAAAACAAATCATTTAGCAAGCATGGATGGAAAGAACAAGGATTCTCCTAGGAAGTGCTGGGTCCAGAGTTCTCTGGTCCCTGCCCTGGGGTGGTTGATGTTGATCTAGACTTCATTAGGTCCAAGGTTTGTTCTGTAAGGAGGTTTGTAGGTCTGGTCCTCTTGTCTTTTATCTTTAAGCCTGATTTTCAGCTGATGTGTCTTTGATGCAACTGTGGTATGTTTCACTTTTGTGCTGGTTTTCATGAGGATCTATCCCTCTAACTGCTTATAATATTTCTCCCTGGATCATCTATTTTTAGTAATAGTTTCTGAATTGTTTCCAAATCTTCTACCAAAACCAGCTACATATTGCTATGCCATGAGTTCAGGAAAATTACTGAAAACTCATCTGAACTGTGAGGACTTTGAATAGCAAAAAACTTAGCATTGAGTTTTTCACTCTAGTTACCAGAAAAGATTTAGACTGAAAGGAAGTGATTCCCATGTTCCTAATATATTTACTGTGTTTCTGATTTTTTATATCTTTCTTTGTGTGTCACCTGTTTTCTTTACTTTTCTTCCCACCGATTGCATTTCACCATGTACTTACTGTGTGAGGGGATGAAAATGTATTGGCTTCTCCCCTGTGGCCTTTGCAGTGGGACAGGTCACTGCAGCCCTATGAAGGACATATTCTTTCCTCACTTTCTCAGCTGCATGGAAGGTTTGAGTAAATTACCATGATCACAAGATCTAGTGATGGGGAAGCCGGAATTCCATTGTGTGTCAGAGCCTAAAGTCTTCGTCTTTTTTAAAAATACCATAGAATGGATGTGTTTTTAAACTGAATGCATGTTTCAATCCGTAATGTTATTTGTGACATTCCCATGCTTTTATCCGTGCAAATCTAACAACCATTAACAAGCTGAAACCCAAGACTCAACTTGGAGAGTTTAATAAAATGCAAATCACAGGGCTTTGTCCCCAGAGACTGATCCAGTCATTGTGATGTCTCGGAATCTGCATTTCTAAGAAGACTTTCAGTTGATTTTAATATCCAGGCAGCTTTAGAAATGAGAAATTTATGCAACTGTCTCCCAGCGGTAGAATTTAAGTTGTGAGTCTGAATTCATTAATGTCTCTCAGCATGATTGCTGTATTGGGAATTCTCTGTGAGGACCAAACATTCAGTACTGGAGTAGAAGGTAAATGTCCCCAGGAAAGAAAGAGCTGCCTCTCCCGGCACCTGAAGTCTCCATGCAGGACTCTTCTGTAAAGATATTATTTTACACTTGACAGTCCTGCTTAATACTTTCTTCCAAGATAGTATTCTTAACTCTGGTCTCGTTTTAGTTCAGACAGTGTCTCAGCCAGAGCTCAGATGAACAAACCTGGAAACTCTGTGGTGGGACCTGAACTGTGGTCATGTTGAAGCTCCTCAAATGCCTCTCATGTACAGT
Organism: Petromus typicus; assembly: GCA_004026965.1. Classification (NCBI taxonomy): domain Eukaryota; kingdom Metazoa; phylum Chordata; class Mammalia; order Rodentia; family Petromuridae; genus Petromus; species Petromus typicus. The sequence continues at coordinate 17,344 of PVIR01011314.1, forward strand.
CAGGGTGCAGGACACTCTTTTCTCAGAAAGGCCAAGTGTATTTGAGACACAAACTTCTAATTTGCCCCTCTAGAAATTGGATAAAGTTTGAATTAGACAATGTTGACTATTTTCTTTCTATGCATTATTGCAAATTTAAATATTAAAGGAGTCAGAAATTTAAAAAAATGATGAGTAAGATAATTTGACATAAATATTTACTTTCCTCATTAATTTGATTTAGCTATAGCTAACATGAAAACATTCCCCTACTTTTATATATTTAGAGACCTTTCTTATGTTTCTTAAAAGGTATAGGTAATTTATTGACTATTGAAAAAAGGTCTATAAAGAAAATGAACTTTACAACTGCTATTTTTGGCGTATCCATAGGTTCAATTTTCTTCCAGTTGAAATTCAATAAGTAGTTGATATCAACTGTAGCTCAGATTCTCTGCTGGACACTTGAAGAATGACTGAAGCTGTCACACCCCTGCGCTGTTGTTCCTGGAAGGATAGGCAGAGACACAAACAATAAACTTTACTGTCCTAACTAGAGGGTGGTATGAGGCCTGTAAAGAACACAGTGCAACAAAAAGACACCTCAGAAATTGCCAGAAGTCTGTCATTTGTATAAACATAGGAAAAAGAAGATATAGGGCGAAATCAGTTTATCTGTGACAAAGGATTAACACATACAACCACAAAGTCTCAGTTTCTTGACGTGTAAGTTCTTGAAGGATGTCTTATGAATTAATTTCTTTTATGTATAGTAAGAATCTTGGTAAAGTTTTTTTATAAATTTTTGTTTTTTATGTATCTGTCCCAGTTTAAATCTTCAATTTTCCTGAGAGGATCTCTGTTAAAGGCTTGTTCATGATCATAGTGCTCCTAGTAGGTGTTAGGACCACTAACCAGTGAGACCTAGAGAGAGTTCTTAGGTTTCTAGGGGGGTGTCTTTGAGGGAGATAGTGGCACCCCACCACGGGGATAATTGATCCTAATTTAAAACCCAAAAACTATAAGCCAAAATAAGTCTTTTTCTCTTTATAAGCTGATTATCTGCAATATTTGTTACAGGAACAGAAAGGTAATAACCTTTGACATGGTTTACACAGATGCTGTTGATATTATTCCTTATATGCTGAAGAGGCAAATAAGATGGCACCACTTCCTCTTCTTTCTATCCTCATTCACTTCTCTCCTTCATCATTCTGGGGCATTGGAGAATTGCTACTATAATTCTTATTACTTGAGTTTCAGATTTTGGACAAAATTTACTGTATGCTGTACTGACTCTCAACTGTTTGGCGCTCCTCTATCATGTGAATAAACTTCATTGTTTATCTCATGATGTATTCTTTTATTTCATACCTGTTGACTACACTTCAAAGACAAGTTGGATGGCTCACATTTAAGTGATATTCGAAGACTGATTTGCTAAACAATATTTCCCAAACATGGCAAGTATCCTTCCTTTCTAAGTACTGTAAGTGCCCCTTTGTAGCACAGAACTCTCAGGAACAATTATTGAATGTTATTTTCTTTGCAACTTTTTTCTCAAAATTCAGTTCTGCTATTGACTTAAGAATTTTTCAGTGCCCTGAGGAGTTCTCTTCATAATTAAGAGACAGGAATTGTATTGCCTCTATGAATACATGTAGCAAAAGAATGAACAATGTTAGGATGATCACTCTTGCCAACATCCTTTCAGGTTTATTTTGTGGAATAAATGGAGAGGTGTAGAACACGAGGAAAGGCTCAAAGGCATAATCATATTTATTCATTTTTGACTCATGATGCATCAAATCCAACAAAGCCTGGTGTATCTCCTAAAAAAATTTTTTGGGGGGTAGATGTTGGATAAAGCTAACTTGCAAAATAATACCAAAGTCTTCTTATGTGAAGCGAGAATGTCATTGTAAAATGAAAGAAAATGTTTTCTCTGAAATAGTCTTGGTATGTATTATATTCTTTGTAATACTATTTGATCACCCAGATAAATCTGTATTAATATATGATTAAAAATTAAATCAGAAACTTTTTTAGAATAATATTTTTGTTGAACTACAAAAGGTGAATCTGGTAGATTCCAGATAGATGCATCTAAAGAAAGTTTTCTGAGTGTGAAGGGGTAAATAATGAGGGGAAAAAGAATATGATAGTATTAAAGAAAAAGGAAACAAAGATTATGTATATGGGGGTGGGGGTGTAGGGTGGGTAGAAAGGGGAAAAAATGAGAATCAAGTCATGTCATATTCTGGTACAGACTCTCAAATTGAGTGAGATGATGATGCGTATTCATAATATATCAATAAAGATGTAAATTTTTAAAAGAAAGTATTTTGAACACATTCTCAATGCTTCATTGGTTTTGAGTTAGCATTGAGTTTTAGGATAAAAGAATGACATTTCTTGAACCTTGTTAGAAAGGAATGACAATAGCATTAGAAATTTCCTCACTGCCATCCATTGAAAATGAAATTCCAAATAGCATATAATTTCTAGTTGTGTTTGTTAAGAATTTATCAAATCAATTTGTCTGCTGGCTTTTATATTTCTGTGTGTCTTTTACTTCCACAGCATGATTTTGAAAAAGATGGGGAAGATTTTTTTATTTTGCTGCAATTGTGAAATATTCTGTGGTGAAGAATTATTATTATTATTTTTTAGTTTTTTTGAGACAGGCTCTTGCTTTGTAGTTCAGGCTGGTTCTGAGCTCAGCCTCAAACTCACATCATAGGAATCCTCCTGCCTTTGCTTCCTGAGTGCTGGGATCACAGGTGTGAGCCACCACGCCTGGCACTGTGGTAGGTGGTACTGGTTGCTGCTGCGCGTGAGTCTCCATGCCCACTATTGTATGTGGTTACCGGGGATCGAACCTAGGGCCCTTGCACTTGCACGACAGGTGCTGGAACCACTGAGATAAATCCCTGGCCCCTGTGGTGAAGAATTATTGACTGTGACGAGTCACGTAGGGACCACCAGGTTAAGACTTTTTTAAGACTTCCTTTCCTCTGTCCTCATTTGACGGTATGGTACTTTCTCAGTGTGGACACTGGAGATAGCTACACTTCCAGCCTCTCTTCCTGATTCACACCCTGAAGGAAAGAAGAAAAGCTGTACAAACAGGCTCAGACTCAGAGGCTGATGTGTGAGAGCAAAAGTTTACAGTCGTCAGAACTAAATAAAGAAGGGTGGGAGACAGCAAACACTGGGTGCTCAGAAGGAAACGCTACCGCCCCCAGTCTAATGGGTAATAGAGTCATTAATTCTGCTGATTAACTTGGCCTTGGGGTTCATGAAAATGACATCCACCTCCTTTTTTTAAGCTCACACTGTGGAACGAGGGAGCATAAAAAAACCAAGCTAATTAGAGAGAAATCAGGAGAAAAGAAACAGAGAGAAAAGAAAGACAGTTTGAGCATTAATGAGACTTGTTTGGGGAGAGACTGTGACAGGCTCTTCAAAAGTATTATTGTCAAATGTGTCACTGCTTCATAGATGGCAAGAGCTACCTTTGAGCTTCATGCTGATAGTTAATGATTTGAAACCATAAAAAGATTGAAAAGGTAAAAGAGAAAATGTCAGACTAAACTGGATTTTAATGAGCTTATTATTATTTTTTCTAAGGAAAACAGCGTGCTGGAAAGCAGAGAAAGTTTGGGTTCTTGCTCTGTTTTGCTCTCTGGATTTTCATTTTCTTCTGAGATATAGTTGGCAAGGAAACTGAGAGAAAGATAACAAAGACGTGAACTTCTAAGATCTGGGACACTGTACCTGCCTAAGAGGAGGATGGGTAGGGTAAGGGCGGCGTCAGGGTTGGGCTGACAACAATGAGGAGAAATTGATGCGGGGGAAAGCGGTAGTGCTTGTTTGTTTTTTGGTGACTTGCTGAGAGGAAGCCATCTTCACACTGTGAGATGTAACAAAGAAATCCAGAGCGATTACGTGGGTTCATTTGTCAGAATCACTGCTCCAGCTAATGCTGTGTGCAGCAATGGGATGACAAGGCATTTATGGCTGACGGTTGGTTATTAGTTGCATTATAAGAAACATTAGAGAAGAGTAGAAAGCATAGACCAGGGAGACAATAGCTTTCTGGGCTCCAAACTCAGCAGGGTAGCCTCGTCATTAAATTTGGTAGTGCCAATTTAATTTTTTTTGAAAAAAAATAAAGTGAGAATAAACTTGGAAAATGAATTCTGTAACCTCATTTTTACCTTAATAGGAACTGTCAGGATTTTACTCCCTGGGCTCTTAGCTATGTGTTAGTAGGCTGAGCACATAAAGAAGACTCACATATTTTCAAAAGAGTTGAATGCTAGTGGGAAAAGCAGAACCAAATTTCAATTCTATTTTAGATGATTTTCTCTTCATCCTTGAAACATTCAAGTCTGATTACAATACCTGGGAACAAATTGCTAAGCAGGCACTAGGGTCAAACCAACAGCCTTACTAATGATGGATCCCTCTCTGAAATAAGACACCTAGATTCCTGATCTAACTGGGCATCCCAGCTACTGCCAGGCAAAGAAGCTGTGTATGGAATAGAGACCTCAAGTCTCTTATAATCCTTCCTGGCTTACTACCTAGCAGTCGCTAGAGCCAACACCACTGAACCTGCTGTACTTTTGTGTGTGAAGTGGAGAATGACTGTAAATAGAACAGGGATGAAATTACCAACTTGAAAAAAATCCTGAAGACACATTATTTTTTTTTTTTAAAAGAAGAAGCTACTTCTTTAAGTTCTCAGCCCAGTCCTATACATTAGAAACTAACAATTTTGCTCTTGAGTACATAGAGGGATGGAAGTTTAAGGAAAGTTGGATAAGGTTACAATCAATATGTATTCCAGAACGTCTCTGATTTCTGCTCAAAGCTCTGTGTCACACTTAGTGTTCGGTGGACCATCAGAATAGGTGTCTGCACTGACAGGGGATGGAGAGAAAGATCAGACTTTTCTCTGCAATAGTGACTCTGGAAGCAGGAGAAATACTGAGCAGGTTGTGGGTGGTGAAGAGGAGGTCAGGCCAGAGTTTAGAGTTTTGCTTCTGCTTTTTTCCTGCCTTGCAGCACTTTCTCCATGGGTGGACACTTCACTACCTGGTGGAATCCCAGCCTCTGCTTTCTTATCCATCTTCTGGAAGGGGGCTACTGACTGAGTCAACAGAACGAAGCAACTGGACATAAATATCCTTCGTTCTGTGGTTTCATTATGCCAGCAGCTCAAGAGTGTGAGGTGATGCCGACATTCCAGTGTTCCTGCACCAATGTCATTCCTGCTGTCTCTTCAGGTTGTACTCATCGTAGAAGTCAAGGGTGGTACATCTGGTGGCACAAAGCCACATCTCTGGCTTCTCAGAAAAACAGTAAATAAGATGGTTTTCTCCCTTTTCTTATTGGCTAACAAAGAGGTGGGGGATACTTATAGGTTTTTCATTAATTTAGCAGAATTCATGCCTGGAATGAAGAGATATGTATTCACTGAGGCTGGGAATAGACAAAGTTGTGTGTGAAACATATGAGATATTTTGATAATTTTTGTCAGAGGTAAAACGATTTGGTTCCAGCTGAAAAGCAGATTGTTTCTCGAGGAATGATGTTTTGCTGAATGTCTATGGTTATGGGATTGTTATTATTCCCCAGTTTAGGAATTTCTTCTATCAGAAGCCTTCCTGATTCCTATGAGCCATATTCAATATTTCTCCTTTGTGCTTTTCTGCTGTTACACTTAGTACGTTTCATTATAATTATTTGTTTATAATGCTTTACTCTTGTAATGAGACAGTGATAAGAAATAAATACAGACATTTACATTGCTGATTTATTTGTCTGTATGGCCACACTGAGAGAGACTGATTTAAGAAGGTCCAAATGAATCTATCTTTTAAACATATTTTTCCTTTGCATCATTTGAGACTTCCTTTCTTCTCAAATGTCTGTCTGGTCTTATTCAAAGAGTCTCAAAGGCCCTTCTCAGCTCCTACCACTCATTGATCCTCAAGCCATAGCAAAAGTTAGAGAAGATCTCTCTGCAACAATTAGATCTTTCATGAGAATGTTCTAGAATATTTGTTGGGAAGAGAAAATACTTGATGTCAGAAGTGACTAAATGAGAGACTACAGAGAGGGAAGAATGGAAACCCACACCTTTCCTTTTCTCTGAGATGCTTTTGCAGAATTTAAAATAAATTCTTGCTTTAATTAAGCCATTTGGGTGGTGGATATAAAGGTGTTCTTCAGTTTGTAACTCTCCTCATAAGTATTTTTATTAGATTTCTCACAGCACTCCTGTAAACTAGGCAGGATGCTGTCTGTAACTTATATTGCATAGAGGAACAAAGATAGGTCCAGATAGTGTCCTGTCTGTAGGCAGGCAGGGTGCTGTGCTGAATACCACCACAGGGTGCAGTGCTTCTGCCCCAACTCAGTTCCACCTAAACATCAACATGACTTTTTTATACAACATATTCACTGAATGTCATGGAATTATTATTGCCCTATTTTTAATTGAAATCTTTATTGGTATATTATATATGCACATCATGTTTACACTCAATGAGAATTTGTACCGGTATATGACACAACTTAATTCTCATTTTTTCCCGTAGCTCTACCCACCTTATTCCCCCCCCATATACATAAACTTTGTTTCCTTTCATTTTTGTTATAATCTCATTATTTTTCCCCCTTCACCCTATTTCACTAGGGATTACTTGGACAATGGGAAACTATATTACTTTATCAATGAATCCTACATCTTAGCTTTTAAATGGGTATTAGTCAGAGTAGACAAACTTGTCTAGAAGTGTACAGATATGAAACTGAGGAAATAAAGCTATATTCATAATGGAGATGGTGCTTGATTAAAGTGGAGCTCAACAAGGCTGGATATAAACCCAATTAGGATTTTAATAAGGACAGTAAAAGAAAAAATATCTTCTAAAAGTAGTGGTAAAAGAATAATACAGTCTTAAACAGAATGACTTGGGATCTTAATGACACAGGGCAAAGCAAACTACTGGCGTGTGTGTGTGTGTGTGTGTGTGTGTGTGTGTGTGTGTGTGTGAATATATATGTTTCTGTGTGTACATAAGATTTGCCAAATTTTGCCAGTGGTGCTAAATAGGAGAATTATTGAGCAATCACAGTGAGGGTTGCAGCATTTCACAGCTGGAATCTACGCAGGTGCAGCTTGCTGGTTGTGGGCCAGCATTATTTTGCAATACTGCTGGCAGTAACCATTTTAAATAGAAACATGATTGCACTTTATTTTAATATTTCTCCTTTTCTTTTCTCCCATTCTTTCTTTCTACTGTAAATCAAATTTGCTCCAGTCAGGAAGCCCTTGCCAGTTTCCAGTAACAGATTATGTCCACTGGATTGAACTTGCTTTCAGTAGATGCAAACACACCTAGTCAGTTTGCTGCAGTTGGTCTGGTACACATGATGGGGGATGATGTGAACCACACAGAAAACTATTTATGCTTTTGGTGTATTTGGAGTTGGCTGTTTCACTGCCCCTCCCAAGACCACAGCAAGTAGGTAGCTAGAATATATCAACTGTATTGATAGTTCTTCTGATTTACTCTCTCAGTTGGTAGGTTTTGGGAAGACTGTACTATAAATAAAGGCACTAGGAGTCATTTTCTATTTCACAATATATAAATGCTCAATGTAAAATAAGGTGAGAGGGGACAATGTGGAGATTGTAACAAAAAAGTAAGGAAACAAATTTTATGTATATGGGGGGGTGGTAGGGTGGGTAGGGCTATGGGAAAAAATGAGAATTAAATTGTGTCTTATACTGGTACAAATCCCCATTATGGAGTGCAATCATGATGTGTATATTTAATGTACCAATAAAGATTAAAAAAAAAAGGCACTAGGAGTCAAGTAGTCCCCTCTACTGAATAGGAATTCCAGAAACCCCCACATCTGTAGCATTTTATCTGCCCCAAAATGTATTCTGAAGTTTTTATGTGTATTAGTCCATTAAGTCTTTGTGCCAGCACTGTGTGAGCAGTTACTGCACTTCTATGACTTGACAAAAGGGAAAATGGAGGCACAAAGAGCTCCATCCACTTGCCCAAGTTTGCATCAGCAGTAGTTGAAGGGTTCAGGATTTGCACATGGAATTAAGCTCAAGTGTGTGTTGCCCACGAGGCTGTGGACCATTCAGTTCTGGAAATCTGAGACTTTATATAAGGCAAAGACACTTTATCTGTTCCCCTATCCTTCTCTTATATGACATATCTGTTTTCCCAACTAGATTATGAGTGTCTTAAGGGAAAGGGTTTAAAAAATCTCTTTCAGATGAGATTGGGTGCGTTCAGGGTGTTATGGCCGTAGATAATTCTGCATGAATCCAGTTTCTAATTTTATCACACATTTGAGCACAGAGCAAGGTTTCATGGAAGTTTCTTATTTGGTCTTAAATAAACCTGATCAAATTCTCCATTCTCTATGACACAAATATAAGCAATTATTTCTGGGAAAAGGAAGCATCCTCAGCAGTTTCTTTTGGCATGGGATGATAGGAGTCCTTCAAAACAGCCTTTGTCTTGGGTAAATTTCATTGGATGTTGGCTTTAATTTTTGTGGTTAGGTCTCTGAACATTTATTTTATGCCCAGAGAACTCGTAACTGATGATGCATTTTTCAAAGAGCTAATTCTTGCTTCAGTGTCTGTAGTGGAAAAGACTGATCTATTGACTGTAGCAAGATGGCCCTGCAGGTGGACAGAAGGTTTCCTTTTTTGGGTCAGCCACGTCAGACACTGAATCAGAAGTCACATTTCCACTTTCTGTAAGTTTTCTAATCAAAAAATGTTTATTAATAAGTAAAAGTTGAAAATGGAAAACCTTATCACTGTAGAAGATACACAAAGCTGTGAATTGTAGGTGTAGAATTTAAGATCCTAGCCTTGCAATGTTGAGATTGTAACAAAAAAGTAAGGAAACAAATTTTATATATATGGGGGGGGTGGTAGGGTGGGTGGGGCTATGGGAAAAAATGAGAATTAAGTTGTGTCTTATACTGGTACAAATCCCCGTTATGGAGTGCAATCATGATGTGTATATTTAATGTACCAATAAAGATAAAAAAAAAAAAAGATCCTAGCCTTGGATTTTCCAATGAATAACGTTGTGAACTGAAAGGTGACCTTGACCAAACTAAAATGGGGTGAGTTTTCTTATGAATCTAACTAGAGAATGAAATTAGATAACATCTTTTTAATTTCCTTCTAATTTAGTCTCTGCTAGAAGTCTCTTCTTTCCTAACACCTTGATCATCACCACTTTCCAACATATATCTTAACAGAAATCAAACTATAGCAGGAAGCACAGCTTCAGTCTCCTTTGGACAGAAAAGGAAAAAAGTCATACAAGTGAGCAATGAAAAAACGTAACTTTCAGAAAGAAACATGGGATTTTTACACATGCAAATTTACCTCTTGGATTTTCCACTTGAGCCAGAAATTGACCCAAGGATCAAAAATTATTAAAATATTCCTACATTTTGTGGTAATTGTTTGAACATCTTAGGAATGTAGATATACTTATTTATTATCACTATATTTTCCTAATTTTCTGTTTCCTTGAAGCAGTGTTGCTCCTCAGGCTCCACTTACAAAGCAGCACTAGGTGTCTTCATGTGTTTCTTCTCAGAATCTGGCTCCTCAGACTGAAGTGGACTGGCAGCCTCAGCATCACCAGGGAACGTGTCAGAAATGCAGAACTCCTGAATCAGAAATTGAATTTTAACAAGGTCCCTGGGAGATTCTTGCACACATTCATGTTTGAGACGTACTTCTCCAGGTCACTGAGACTGTAGAAAGTTCTCTCTTCCAATGTCGGAATGCCCTGTTTAGCGTGTTGACACATGAGGGTGTATTTCCTGATAGATGAAAAACTCTTACCCTTGAGTTTAACCCTATCACCAGAACAGAGTGAGTGTGTGATAGGAGAGAAAGGCATTGCATTATCTTCAACACATTAGGGTGCTGGCTTCTCATGCTGGCTCAAGCCCACAGGAGAGTATGAGTTGAGATGCACCATGACTTAATCTACTCACGTTGTAAAGTGAGGCACATTCGAGAAGGTAGAATCATGGAGGCAAGCTGTGTGCGTGCGTGAGGGGCAATAACATGTATCAGTGCTTTGCCACTGAGAAGAGAGTTAAAGAACCTTTTAAAATTTATGTAGCAACTAAAAGCCAATACCACCCTCCCCCCATGCCATAAAAGGTTTGATTGTTTATCAACTAACCTTGTAGGAATCATTACACATCCTTAATTTTGCAGTCAGGGCCCTTCACAAAGACAACATTGTCCCCTGCGGTCCTCAGGGTGTGTTCTGACCCTGCACTGATGAAGGCAAAAACAAAGGAAAAGCTGCTCTTTAGAACCCAGGGTACTTTTCTTGCAATGTCCTTCTCTTTCAGCTCTATCTTTTTCTTTTCATTTATTCTTGGTCACGATTCTGTTGGATGCTCATTTTTCTATTTTCTTCCCAAGTCCTGGACTAACTGGTCAAGAATGTTGCTTTTTTAAAGAACAGTTGTTATTTTTTTTCCTCCTCTCCTCTTCCTTCCTTGCTCCTAAAATATCCCTTTTTTCTTCACTTGTGACATAAGTGACTGTCAAGATCTGAAAGTCTCTTTTCCTTAGAATATAAGTTTTAATAACAACAATAACAACAAAAAACAGTCCCACCTTTCACTAAGCAGTGTTTTTGCTGGGATCATTTATGCAGTAATCTAGCTGAGAGGGGAGAAAGATTTTAGGAAAAACTCCTCTTGCTATTAAATGTTTTCTTTGCATATCATCTGAGTCTACTTCTTGCTAATGAATAAATAAATTGATTCAGTCACAAAGGGGGTGGAAAGCTTGCCTCATCACTGTTAGAGTATAAAATCTTAGGAGTATAAAGAATATAGAATTTATATTTGTGAACACTATCAGTATCAAAATGGAATCATTAATGTCAAAACCCTAACAAAATGGAGGCCAAAGGCCCTGGAGGAGGGATTCTCCTGTGTTACATCTATGGTGGGAACCACTCGAGGAATTCCTCAAGACTGGGATAAACCACTGGCATGAGGATGTTTGTGTAACAATGATGGTCTCCACCAGTGAGCAATACCAACTCCTACAACAAAGCCCCTAAAGTAGGTAGTCTTCACTGCAAAAACAGTTTACCTGGATTCTCCTGTTGTGTTTTAAAAGCTTCCTTTGCCCCCCCCCCACCTCTTAGATCATGCTTATTTCACACTCACTCAATGATTTTAGTGATTTTTTTTTTTCTGTACTGGTAGCTCCTGCTACCCCCACATTAACTCTTTCTTTGGAGATCTGGTTTCCCTGTTGCTAATTTTAGGTTACCACATTGGAGGTAGTCAGTAATAGGACAATGCGTTTGTGCCCTTGGACCATTCCTGTGTCAGAACACTAAGATAGAAGACTATTAAGCTAAGTTGGGAGTTGGAACTTATGGAAGTTGGCATCCCAGGATGCAGGGAACAGGAAACTGAGATACAATTGAGTAGGACCCTGGGGTGAACCTTCTGTCCCTCTGACTGATGTTCATTTTGGTCCTAGGATCACAAGATAAAATATTTATTATTTCTGCTAATAGCCTTGATAGGACTTATGTATCTTCATATATGTTTTCTTCTTTTTTGCAGAAGGAAAGGGTTCCTGAGATCTGGAAAACTTTTCTATTTGTGGGCAGTGCTGTGACATGTGCTGCTCTCTGCAGGGGACTCTCGGATCCCTGGTGAAAGGCTGCATCTGTCTCTGCTTCCTTTGCTCATGTTGCCCCCTAAGTCGGTAACCTTGGGTAGATAAATTGAAATGTCTACCTGATCTTGCTGTGGAATTGTCTTTGTGGCTTCTACTTGCCATGAGACGGCCCATCCGAAGCCATTAGTTTCTGAAGAGAGCTATTTAGTGTGTGTGATCATTTTCTAAAAAGCTCAAAGAGTTCCAATGTTATGGGTGTCCTTATCATTGTTGAATCATACTTGAGTTAGTCAACAAAATGACTCTAAGAGGCAAGTCTTGCTGTCAACACTTTATAACTGAAGCAATTGATAAAGAAATAAATACTTTATTGGAATCATTGGGCATAGAAAGGATGTTATATTCAGCCCTATGGTTTCCTTCCAAATCTCATGCCTTAAACCTCTGTTACTTAAGATAATTATTTAATATATACTTATTTCTTAGCGGAGAGTTTTTCTTCAGATTATACTGATTACATTATACATTGTCACAAAAAACTCTTAGCTCACATTTCTTTTTCTTTTTCTTTCTTTTTTTTTTTTTTTTAGGTTTTTTGAGACAGGGTCTCACTTTTGTAGTTCAGGCTGGCCCTGTACTCAGCCTCAAACTCACATCACAGCAATCCTCCTGCCTCTGCCTCCCGAGTGCTGGGATTACAGGCGTGAGCCACCACGCCCGGCACTGTGGTATGTGGTACTGGTTGCTGCTGGGTGTGAGTCTCCACATCCAGTATTGTTATGTGGCTACCGGGGATCGAACCTGGGCCCTTGCACTTGCAAGACAGGTGCCGGAACCACTGAGCTACATCCCTGGCCCTTAGCTCACATTTCTTCAGTCTATTCTTGGTTTAATTCCCATTCAGTTCTTACCACGCTTGTCTCTGCACAGTTCTACAGATCTGAAAAGTTATGAGAAAGTGCCTTAGGTGGGCTGGAACTCTTTCTTTGCCTTGCTTTCATTTTTGCCAGCACTTACATTTGTTACCTAAGGTAACTAAAATTAATATAATTGATTTTAAATGGTTAATTTGACTTGGAACAAATATGAAGGAAGAAAGATTGACATTCTCCTCAAGCAATATTTTGGTTTGTACTTGTTTTATGAGAGTCTGAGTTGGGAGCCGTGGGACAAGATATTCTATGCAGAGTCTTGTGTCCAAGTGTGACGGTAAATTTCCTGTGTCAACTTGAACAGACATAGGGTGCTCTGACACTCAAATATTATTTTCCTCATGAATGTAGGTGTTTCTGAATGAAATTAGAATTTTAATCAGTGGACTGAGGATAGCAGATGGCTATCCCTAAGGCAAGTGGTCTTATTCAGTCCACAGAACACTTGAATGAAGCAAAATTTCTGAAGAGAAAGGAACTCCTGATGCCTGATAGTTTTGATCTGGGACTTTGGGTTTTTCCTATCTTTGCACAAGAAATAAGTATTGGCTCTTCTCGCATCTCAGGAAGATTTTCTAGTTGGAACTACACCATCGGCTTGATTTTCCTTGGTCTTCAGCTTGCTGCTTACTGGCTCATCTTGGAACGTTCCAGTTTTCACAGTTGCATAAGAAATTACTTATAATACATTCACATGTGTGTGCATGTATAGTGTATGCATGGTTAATTTTCTGTGACAACTTGATTGGGTTTAAAGATGTTTAGAAACCTCATTAAACACTATTTCTGGGGGAGTGTTTCATGAAGTGATTAGAATTTGAGCTAGTCAGCTGAGAAAAGATTACTCTCTTCAATTGGGAGGGCAACGTCCAACATATGGAAGGCCAAAATAGAACAAAAAATCTTGAGGGAAGGAAAATTCTCTTCTTGATCTTGGACACCATCTTCTACCCTCCCTCATTCAAGACCCTGATTCTCAGTCATTTGGCCTCAGGCTGGGAGTTATGCCACTGGCTACTGTGGAACTAGGTCTTTAGAGGAAGATTGAACTACACTACCAAATTTCTTGGTTCTCTAGCTTGCAAATGGCATATGATGGAATTTCTGGGTCTTCGTAATTATCTGAGCCAATTCCTATAATAAATGTCATATAAATTTCATGTAACTTATTGGTTCTGTTTCTCTGGAAGGTTCTGAAGGGTTAGGGTGAGGGTTGGTTCTGCTTCTGCTCGTTCTATTTTTCCAGAGAACCCCAATATAACAGCTGATACCAAAAATACTTTTCAGATAGATGCCCTTCTGTGGGAAATGCCTGTGCTTGGAGGCTAACTGTTATCCAAGACAGACTAGGTGAATTCCAAATGAGTTTTGTTTCTTGAATCACGTAGATAGAAATCATTTAATAAGTCAGTCTGTGGAATTGTACCATGTCAATAATAATTGGACATACTTCAATCAGTACATTGGACAAAAAACCTCTTCATTGGAAACCTCCTGAGAGAGTTGTGACAAGTCTGAAAGTGGGAGACAGTATTTCTATTGTTTTCCGAACTTCAAAAGGAAGAAAAATATTAAATGCCAACTGCCAGGCCCCAGAGGAACATTCACTGTTGACTGAGTGCTGGGCCAAACTGCATTGCTGGGAAGATGATTTCGTATGGTCCAAGTGTGACTGTGACAGTTTCCCTATGGGAAATACAGAAAAGGTAGTATTGTGTTTTTGTATATACTTGGAAGCTGATTTTTTTTTTCTGATAAACATAGGCCTTTACCTCTTAGAATAGTCATTAATCTCAGTTTATTAGTGCTTCACATAACATAAAATTAATCCTTTATAGGGAACGGGTACATAAGCATTTGGGGTGTTTACAAATTTGCACAACCTCCACTTCTATTCAGTTTTATAGGTGCAATCACTCTAAAAAGAAAGCCTGTCTCCTGTAAGCAGTTGTATCTGATTTCTATTTGTCCTTTCCCAGAAACTCTGTGGGTTTACCTCTGGTAATATCCTTTTTAAATGATACTCTTTTACAACACTCACAGCATAGAACTCAAGCCCTGCAGTTGTAGGAATATATGCAGCTTATGGATAGTTTTGATATTTGTTGCAAGCACTTTTAGATTTCATCCGGATTACATATGTGAATGCAGTACTCTTCATACTATGGCGAGGTGCTTTTGCAAGGATTTCTCAACAATCTCTGGTGAGACAGGAAGGCTGCAGTTGGAGCAACCTTGGCAGGTGCTCCCAGAATGAAAACATAGGGAAGAATGTCCTTTTGGCTCCCTTCTTGGCCACACTTTGCCTGCCAGACAAGATAGCCTACTGCACACAAGCTTCAGCGTGGGATCCATTGCTTTCCAACCATTGGCTTTTGCTTTATACAGAACTGAGAAAACTGGTGGTGTGGTTTGTGTAGGGACTGTTTTCTGTTTCTGACAGATTCTTCTCAGGGTTTTTTATATCTTTAGCCAGATATTATAGATATGTTTTTGGCTAACTACCTGTGTATGTTTCTTTTATAAATTTTAAATATTCTATTCAAAGCAATTAGAAATTGACCATGAAAATCACTGATATTTTCGTATTGATGAGTGCTTCTATATGTTGAAGTTAGCATTCTATTTTTAGACACAAAGGTTGCTGTGAGAAGAGAAACAACATTTTTATTCATCTCATTTTATACCTTGAGTGTTAGGAACAATGTATGGTCAGTGACACTTTCATAGAAAAAGAGGAAAAAGTTTTGGGAACAGTCCACTCTGTAAAATGGCTTTCTGAAGGTTAGAAAGGGGAAACAAGTGCTCTTCACAGGGTGCAGGCTGCTCATTTTAGGGGTAAGGTTTCTTATCCTTGGCTGAATCTGTAGATTTAAGTACATAGCAACCACTCATCTCCGCATGGGCAGAAGAGGCTCCTGCCCTGCAGGACTGTGTGTTGTAATATCTGAATCTCCAAAATGTACTTCCACACATGGATGATGTGTTCTTTCCTTAGATTACCCACATTTCTAGCTCTTACTTAAAAGTATAAAATATCAAGTTTGAGGACCACCAGAAGTAGTTCTAGTCAATTCTTTAACCAGTTGAAATCTCCCTCCAAATAATTTCTCTGGTTCTCCTGATTCTGTTCTGCAGGAAGAGAACTGATCAGTTTTGGTTCATTCAGCTGCCATAGCAAATTCCCACAGACAAGGACATTTACCTGCCACAGTTCTGGAGGCTGGAAATCCAGGACCATGGCACTGGGAGATTTGATATCTATTGTAGGGCTGCTGTTTGATTCACAGAAGGGCATTTGTTGTGTCCTCAGATGGCAGAAGGGGAAAGAGAGCTCTGTAGGATTAAAAAAAATCAGGCATTAATTTCACTCATGAGACCTCCCTTCCACCAGTTAATCACCCCTTAAAGTTTCCATTTCTTAATAGTATCATGGGAGGGGGGCTAGGGTTTAACATATGGATTTTGGAAAGAAACAAATACTAGGTAGGTAGCAAGGTACTCCTTCACTACCAACCCTTCGGACAGAAGAAGACGACAGTCATAACCTGGAAGGCTCTCCAGGTGTTGCCCAACCAGAGAGAATGAGAACAGGTCACCTCTCTCCCTGCTGTCCACATGGGCAGCTGTGTTTCTCTATTAATGACTCCTGCTGTCAACTACCTCTTATCAGGCACATACTTCACCTTAAATATATTTTAAGCCTATTGGTATAAGTTATCTCCTGGATTTTATTTTACACTTTATAGTGTATTTTAACATAGCTCATTTGATTTCAAAACTAATTTTCAGTGCTACAGAGATATCTAATGCTAAAAACTCCGCATATTTTCTAAGCATTTCACCAATGTCTGTCTGTTTCTGTGTATGTATGTATGTATGTATGTATGTATGTATGTATGTACTCATGACTTTGCTCTGGGAAGATATTGTCAAAGTTAAATGGTTCCAATTTATTACAATTGATTTTCAAGGGCCAAACACGTTGTACTAGGTCTTAATGACAGCAGTTGTGTAAGGAAGTGATAAGGAAGCAAGTCTGTGTTTTTCAAAATACTCCTCTCAATGTAAACAGTTTATCCCATCATTCTTGTCACTTCCTGAAGCAATTCTAGAAATCTACTTTTACAAGAGTGTCTTTTCAGGGCTGCTACCCTGTTCTGAATCTACTCAAAATACTTAAGGGAATGATTGTGTATTTCTATCATTTCATGAAGCACTAGAGAAGTTGATTTATGTCTTAAGTCTCATTTTGAAAACAATGTACTTGATGTAAACAACTTGAACAAAACCATAGTATGAGATGATAAATGATATGTTTAAATGTTTGTGAGGAAAAGCCTTCTATTTGCTATAGATCTTAGAGAAGTCAAGAGTGTAGATTCAGACATTGTCTGAGACAACACTGCAGCCCTTAAGTTCTGTTTGGTTTTGGCTCCAGAAATGTTCATTTTGCAAAATTGGTGGGTTATCTTATCTCCTTCTAGCTCCCACCCACTACGATGAAGGTAGAGGAGAACTTTATCTTCTTTGCATGCCAAAAGATTTGGAGAAAAATAAAAATTCTTCAGAAAGCAATGACTGCCTTTAAACTATGGGGAGATATTTTGTATTGCTACTCCACATCAATGGCATCAAACTTTAAGTTTGTAAATATCTTCATATTAACATACAAAGTCTGTGATTGCCAAAACTACCTTAACCAAGCTCCTATATAAGATACTATAATTCTTTTAGATTAGTCAGATAAGTTTCTTGTTTAATATTTTATTGAATGTATCTGACAAATGGTGGGAAGGTCTTAAAACTAAAGTATACATTATTACATTTCAAAAATTTAAAATTATAATATATATTATATAATATTTATAAATATCCACAATGTAAATATTATATCAATTATAAATATTATAAAATTGATATGCTATTATGCATATATGCGTATATTTTATTAGGTATGCATTGTGCAATTAACAGACTCCAATGCTTAGCTTCTTCTCTGGAGTCATTAGTGCAAATGCTGGGGTGGGATATCCATCTGGGTCCTTTCCCATCCTTTAGGGGGCTGCATCCTAACACTCTCACAGATTTAATTCTCTGAAGTATTCGTGCCATGGATTTCTTCCCACAACTTGCAATAGACTTGACATCTCTATTAAGAAAGTCAGTAAAAATGTAGCACATTGAATACAAACGACACTGGTAGAGAATGATAATCATGAAGAAAAAGATACTGCACGTTGGGTTCTTATTTAAAAATGTATTCTTGATGGAACGTGTTTAGAGAATGCCCAGGAGGTGACCCTTTAAGACTCTGTTACTATCTTCACTTTTCTTATCCAGGGTGAAAGGCACAGCCCTTCTAAGATGAGGGTTGAGGGGGCCACAGTGTTGCAGACAACCCTTGGGACAGCATGTAGCTTTCTCTAGTGTCACCCGTGTTTGTATTTTTGAGAACTCACAGGATGTTCTGCAAATGGCTTATCTGAACCCCACTCCCTTTATTGCAGCAAATATCATCACACTTCTTGGTTAAGAGAATGCTTGGAAGCCAGGCCACTGGTGTGTGCAGTGGGTTGAATTGCTCCTGCTTCTGCTGCTTGTGTGATAGATAGCACCATAAAATGGATGTGATGTGGTTATTAGGCTGTGGTTCGGTTCATACTGAGTCGTATTGATTGGTGTTGGTTCAGTGCTTGCTATACATTTTATCAGTTGACCTTCCAGAGTGTATCCTGCCTTTACTTCTTTTACTTTTAATTCTACTTTATCTCTGGTTTCTGTGGCTCCTAATTTTCTTGTGGCTGATTTCTCATACTAGATTTTTTTTAGCTTCTTGTTACTCAGAAAGATTTTTCTAATGAAACCATACATCCATGCTCATGATGCTTATTTACTTCTTTTGCCTGGTTGGCCTTCTTTATTCTGCCCTTGAAAGTCTGAGGTTCTAAAATATTCCTGTTTGCATACAGAGGAACATTTTCTGCAATTTTCCAGTCTCTCAAACTAGCTATCAGAGCTCAGCAGAGGTTGATTTGACTGCACAAATCTACAAAGCTCATCATAACAGGACAATGAAAGAAAGAAGGAAGGAAGGAAAAAAGGAAGGAAGGAAGGACAGGTTCAAAGAGTCATAGTATTTGCAATTATTTTCCATATTTAATATTTAATGTTCTTTTCCTATAATGCCATATTATCACTTCTGAAGGTCCTTGTGTTTCTTTTTTGTCAAATGAATGTTCTAGAAAGTTCTTAAGTTTTTATTTAAAAAGATTAGATAATAAAGCAAAGGTAGACAAGGAAAGTAGAAACTTTGGCTGCAAAGGAGGACAAGGGAAGACTCAGGGAGAATGGGAATAAGGATGTAACAGGAAAAAGAAGAAAACAGGTGAAAATACAAGAGAAGCAGAAAGGTTACAACTACTAGAAAAACTAGGGGACAGAGACAGATGTGCTTCTTGAGTGGGAGGCTTGGAGAATTGGATTTATGGGCAGATAGAGGAGACAAAAGGTGAGAGTGAAGATGAAATATTCTGGGAAAAAATAAATGCTAAAAAACTTAGAGTAATGTATTTTTACATCTTGTAGACCTATCATGGAGAGTGTATGTTTAATGTGCTCCTGAGCACCATGTCAAAGACTATAATTATTACAGACATTTAAAAAATCCCAGAAAATTCTGTACACCTCAAACAACAATGTTTTGGCATAACATGAATTTCAATCAGTAATTTTCCAAGAGTTTTATTCTTAAGTTTATTGCTTTTATTTTCCAGGAAAGCAGAAAGTAAATGAAATTTATGACCGTTTGTTTCATGTAGTGGACACAGAATACGTCTTATGAAAAGGTCTGAAATCTTATGGATATGTTTATTTACTAAGAACAAGGTTAGTTTTGCAAAATAATTTCTGTCTTAATACTTCTCACTCACCCAAATGGAATCCATGAAGCCTTTGGAGCTCTAAACATTTTTAGCACTTTTTAATTTGTTGTTTTAAAACAGTCTGGGAACAAAGTAGTGAATGTCTCTTTTGCCTCTATCACAGTGCTGTGCATACACAGAGCTTTTCTTTTCAATAACTAACTCAGCTCCATATCGGACAACATGTAAGACCTTATATCCTTTTATCAGGTCCCTAGAAAATGTTGAAACCAGAGTCTGTAGCTAGTAAAAGAACTTTCTTCTGTCTCACTAATCCTTCCACAGGCTCACACACTAAAGGCTGGGTCCTCAGTGTGACACTATTGGATGGCAGTGGAAACTTTCAGAAGTACAGTCTACTGGGAGACAGGTTACTGGGGATGTGCTCTTGGAGGAGAAGTTAGGAATCTGATTTCCTCCTCTTTTGTGTCAGACTATGAGGTATGTGGCTTTGTTCTGCCATATATTTCCTCCCATGATGGGCTGCTAATTGACCTATGAACCTTTTCTTCTTTAAAAGGCAACTGAAGTATTTGTTATGGTGCTGGAAAACTGATCAGCACATTCTTAAAAAGTTTCATACCAAGGAAGTTGAATGGGGAGCTTGGCACCACATTGAAACGTAGTTTCTAGTATTGGGGGGTGGGTGTTGGAACACTTGCATCCTGTAGACATAGGATGTCTTCTCAGGGCACTCATGTTTGGGATAGTGATGGTTCAAAGTCTGCTCCAAGGGTCTTGACTAACCTGGGCTCTTGACTAACCACTTGTATGGCAACTTCCTTTCCATTGTGCAGGCGCAAAGGCACCTATGAATAGAATGTTGGTGGCCCCAACTTTCTTCCCACTAGCTGGAATGTGCTTACAATTGGACTCACTTCTTTTATACTTTCATCAATTTAAAGAACTTTTTGATACCTTTTAAATGATCCACTTTTACTATCTGCCATAATGATCTCTTTTACTCTTGATATTAAAGGCAAATAATTTTTCTAAATGTGCAAAAACATGGATGTAATATTATCTTGACTATTTATTAATCTTGGTTATCATCACTTCTGGCTTGTGGATGACCGAGGCATAAAAAAAAATGGAGGAAATTTAGACTGTAGTTCTTGATGTAGAGTCTTCCTGGAGAACAGCTGAGCATAGCATACCTGGACCTAGAAAGTATCCAGGATTTTCTGAAACACTCTGGGGAATTTTCTGGAACACTCAGTAATTTATTTTTACTCTTTATGGGGTTGAAGAGGGGTTGGACAATATTTTTTCATAACATCTACCAGGATTCTTCTTCAAACTCCATATCCGATAATTGGAGTCAGCCTTTCTAGTGACATATGGGGTGGCAGTTTGAGATGAATCTTATTATTTATTAATTTATTTATTTATATTTTTAGTTTTAACAAGGGATGTATAGGCAAAGAGGTAGACTCTGGGAAGGTCATTGTAATCACATGAACATTAATCTGCCTTGGAATTCTAGAATCAACCCACCATACAGACTCTTCGTTGCCTTTTTATCTCAAATTCTCAGGTTCCTCTATGAAAGAAGAAATAAGAAATGCAAACTTGGGAGTGCTGTATTCTTGAATTATGGCTTCCTATTTAACTTACAGTTTCTAGCACTGTTATTATTAAAATGAGATTTGTTCAGTCATTTTGGAATAAAATAGAATACTAATGAAGACCTGACTGTCATTTGCTTTATAGTTGGCTCCACATCCTAAGATATTAGAATTTGTGAAAGTAAAACTCTTTAAAAGATAAATAAAAGAGATTTATATTTCACGTAAGAAGTACAGAATCACTGTGACATTGTCACCACTCTTTTACTTTTCAGGATGACCTACTTTAATGTGTTTTCATGGCAGAGATAAATGATTATGATGCAGTGGGAGTACTGTTTGGACCTATCCTTGCTCATGTACCTGATGTCACAAGGTGAGAGTGGGTGGTGAGAATTGCACCAAGGCAGTACGTGCAATTCTGCAAGGAAAGGACATAGAAGAGGGGCTCTGCAAAGGGCTCAACATCTTTACTGGATCTACATGCTATGACTTGGCCAGTGCTACTCTTAGTGGGTAAGATGGATTCAACATATAATTTAAGATGATTCTGTGAAGCCACTCTCTGTGATGTCCCGATGACATGTGACACTGCTGTTTAAGATCTAATGTCACTTCATGCCATCACTCAAACACATGCGTAGAGAACTACTCAGTTGTTAAAAAAATAATGTTTCTCCAGTAGTCATGGGAGACATTTTCATAGGCTTTTGTGTTACAGAAGTGTGCAAGTGCTTCTCTCATTGTTTTCTTTTAAGATTTTAAAATAATTTAAAATGTAAAAGTATATAAAAATATGAAGGGTTGTGATGGTTAACTTTATGCCCACTTGGACCATATAGCCCAGATACTTGGTTAAATATAATTGTGATATTTCTGTGATGATGTTCTTTGAATGAGCTATTATTTAAGTTAGTAGATTCTGGGTGAAGCAGATTCACTCATAACATGAGTGGGCCCCGTGTGTTCTGAGGAGGCGCTAACACAGTAAGACTGACCTTTCAAAAGAAGAGGAATTCTCTCCACAACCATCCTTTGCCCTTGAGCTGCAGCAGTGCCCTGGGTCTTGCCTGGCAGAGCTTGGACTTGAACCACCACAAAATAGGTGGACTATTTTTAAAAAATAAGCCCCCCTTCTATCCCTCTGTGTGGCTGGGTACTGCAATAGTAGATTCAACAAGTCAGGCACTAAAAAGAAAGGACTGAAAATATTTGGAAAAGAATGCATTTGCAATGAACCAGTAGAGACTGTCTCTTATCATACTTTCACATGCAATGCCACACAGTAACTCTTTATATAAGATGTACGTTGTATTTGGCATTATACATCATCTCCAGGTGACTTACAGTGTATTGGTGGGTAGGAATGTGGAATATCATGAACACTGTGCTTCTCACCCGAGGGACCTGAGCACCCCCAGAGTTTGGTACCTGCAGACAGTGCCAGAGCCAGTCTTCGCTCGACACTGAAGGGCACTCTGTGTGCTCCCTGTTGAATTTGTTCCTCTGAAAAACCCTAATACGCATATCATCAGAATGGAAAACGAGCTTGTGGTCATCTAACACAGTGTGCTTTTTTTTTTTTTTTTTCGGTTTTTTGAGACAGGGTCTCACTTTGTAGTTCAGTCTGGCCCTGAGCTCAGCCTCAAACTCACACTTCTGCCTCTGCCTCCTGAGTGCTGGGATTACAGGCGTGAGCCACCATGCCCAGAACTGTGGTATGTGGTACTGATTGCTGCTGGGGTGAGTCTCCCCACCCAGTATTGTATGTGGTTACCGGGGATCAAACCTTGGCCCTTGTGCTTGCAAGACAGGCACTGGAACCAGTGAGCTAAATCCCCGGCCCTGTGTGCTTATTTTTTGAATGATAGGGGAAAATGGTATCCAGAAAACAAACCCATTTATGCACATTACCCAATGAAGTAGTTGCATTTCCCATTCATCAAATTCCTTGTATGTGAGATTTTAACACAAAGAACATACATATGCTTACAGGTGAATGTTTAAACTCTTGAATACAAGGATCACCTTTTGCAGTGGGTAAATTTGATGAGTAAGGCAATAGAATTCACTATCCAGTATTGTCTGCTGCCTGTCATTAAATTTACTGTAATAATAATTGACTGTCTTTGAAGAAATGGAGGATATTAGGAAAAGTTAACCTGTGCTAAACTCTGACCTAGTTCAGGGATACCTACAATGAAGCTGAAAAGACAATTACTCTGCAGGTATCTGGGAGAATTGGCTTCATTTCAATTTATTTAGGGTTCTTGAAACACTTTTTAAAAACATGCTTTAAAAACCCATTTCAATTATCTTTAATAAGATCAAAATGTCTGATAGAGATGCAATATGAGAGGCCAGGCAAAATTATTTCCCTTTCCAAATAATTCTTTCAAAAACTATTACAGTCCATTTTCTTAACATTGCCTGAGGGTGTGAGGTGTGTTTGTCATTTTAACTTCATTCTTTCTTAGGAAGAACACAGAGGAAATATCTCTTGGCTCCTAAATGATTTCTGTAATGAGCACCTGAATTTGAGATCCCTTTAGTAGCACTGAAAGGTAGTATTTTTTCTCTCAAAGCCAAGGAAGTATTCCAGAAGTATTTTGAGAATATTTTTATATACAATCATTACTATTTTATTTTGAAATAACTTTAGCGGTCCAAAAAGTGGCAAAAAGTACACAGAATTATCTTAATTCCTTCATGTTGAAAGATTTCCACTGGCACTATATTTGACACTTGTTTAATGCTTTTCCTCATCTCTTTTCTTCATCTTCTTTTTCTGAGCACCTATCCTTCATATACATGCATATACATTTGCAAATATGTAATTTTTTTCTGAATTGATTGAGAATATGCTGCAGACATAAGGCTCTTCTGACCTCTAAATATTTCAACTGCCTGGACTAAAACAAGGACATTCTCTTAAATAATCACGAGTTAATGCTCAAAAGCAGGAAAGTAAGCATGCCACTATATTATTGTCTAACATAGAAAATTTATTTAAATTCAACAAATTGTTCCAATAATTCCTCTTTATCTTTGGATCTCAAGATTCATGAATATCTCTTTTGTTTTGTTTATTTTTATTAAAAAATAGTTTATGAGCTATTTTAGTTTTATGAGCTTTTTGTGAGATATTTTAAAACAAGGGAAGTATATTCTTCAGCCTAGAAGTGTATTAATTTTAAAACTGATCTCGCTTTGTGTTTCTTTCTGGAATTCTTTCTAGTCGGATTTTAAATTTTCTGATTTTCTACATCATTATTACCACTTCTCTTCCTTCTTCTATGCTTTGAGATTTTCTTTCAATTATATTTCAAATCTTAAGAAATTTTGTGGTTTAGCAGCCTTTTTTGTTTTCTGAGAATCTCTTTTGTCACCTTTCCTTCCTCTCTGTCTAATTTTTTGTGGTACCATTAACTGAACTCAGGCCCTTGTGCTTCCAAGGTAGGCTCAGTACCACTTCAGCTAAATCCCTGACTTTCTTCTCCCTCTGCTTCCTCTTTGTTTTTCTCCTTTCTTTTCTTCCAGAATTTTCTTCATTTTTTATTAGTGAAGTATTTCCTTTTGTCTTTTAGAAATATGCATAGTAATTTGTAGCTTAATTTTTAAAAAAATTCATGGCATAGTATATATTTGTAAAACAGTACAAATATATTCCTTGTGGGGAGTGAAATGTACATAGCACATTTTAGTTCTTTTTATACCCCTTCCATCACTTTATCTCCTCTTTGCATAAGATTTATCTCCCTATTTCCAGTTATTGATCTTTTATTTTGCTCTTTATTTATGCTTTGGGTTTTTCATATAAGAGAAATCATGTGATATTTAATCATATATATATATATATATATATATATATATATATATATGATTTAACTTTTCATTATGGTCTCAAGCTGCAGCAGAATGGCTTAAGCTTATCCCTTTTCATGACAAAGTAGTACTCTATTGTATATAAATACCATGCTTTCATTACTCCGTTTTCTGTTGATGGACATACGGTCTGCTTCCAGTATTTAGCTATTTTGACTTGTGCTGCTATAAATATGGGTTCACGTGTATTAGTGGAGTATAACCTCTTTAACTCTTGGGAAGATAGCCTTCTTTTTTCTTTCCTTTCCTTTTCTGAATATTTCTATTTTCTTGTTTGTGAATATCTCTGTTTAAAACTTTTTTCTTTGGTATATTTGTTTTAGCCTCCTGTTCTCACACTGGAGATTTGAATCAGCTTCAGTACTCTATCTTCTTGTTTGTGTACAGTAGATTCTGGCTTGTCATATCCATGGTATAGTGAATTAAAGTTTTTGTTTAGAGTGAGTCACATGTGCTTGTCTGTAGTCCTTTCTTGCCACTTAGTGTTTTAATAGATATTTCAAAATGCCTGGTTCAGTTATCTACTGCTGCATAAAGATCCCAGACTCATGGCTTGAAACACTGTTATCCTATAGGCTTTGTAAGCTGGGATGTGGGCATAGCTGGCTTCTGCTGTTCCAGGGTCTCACAGGTGGCCACCAAGGGGTCTACTAGGGCTTTTGTTATTTTAAGACTCAACTGGGGGCAGAACCTGTTTCTAAATTCAAAATTCTGAGATTCAGTTCTGAACCTTATTGGCAAGATTGAGACCCTCAAGAGTTTTTGGATTCGGCACCTCACTTTCTCGTTCCCTGTTGTCAGCAAGCTGCCTCAATATCTTGCCAAAGTGGTGCCACCAAGAAAAGCAAGTTGCTCCATCAGAGTAAGAGGCTAAGAATATGAAAGAGTGAAGGAGGTGGGGAGAGAGAGAGACAGAGAGAGACAGAGAGAGAGACAGAGAGAGAGACAGAGACAGAGAGACAGAGAGACAGCGAGAGACAGAGAGAGGAGACAGAGAGAGAGAGACAGAGAGAGGAGACAGAGAGAGACAGAGACAGAGACAGAGAGAGAAAGAGAGAGAGAAAGAGAGAGAGGAGA
The DNA here is from genome assembly GCA_004026965.1 of Petromus typicus. Lineage (NCBI taxonomy): Eukaryota > Metazoa > Chordata > Mammalia > Rodentia > Petromuridae > Petromus > Petromus typicus. The sequence goes on from PVIR01011314.1 coordinate 43,457, forward strand.
CAGAGAGAGACAGAGACAGAGAGAAACAGAGAGAGAGACAGAGACAGAGACAGAGAGAGAAACAGAGAGAAAGAGAGAGAGAGGAGACAGAGAGAAAGACAGACAGAGACAGAGAGAGACAGAGACAGAGACTGAGACAGAGAGGGCAAATCAGATGGGATTCATAATGTTTCATAACGTTCCCACCATTTTTGCTGTATTTGAATCACTAGCTCCAGACCACAAAGGGAAAACAGTTATATAGGGCTGTGAATGTCAGCAGATGTGAATTATCTGAAATCATTTTGGAAGACTACCTTCCAAAATGCCCAAATCTCCAGTGCCTTGACCAGCATTCTGGCAGTTGGATGAAGGAAAAAATTGTAATGTTTCACCCTTTATGTAAACAGGTTTCATCTACATTTTTCCCACATGGCACATTATCGTTACAATCAATTGTGTCAGATATCTTGAAGATAGACTATTCCCATTTCAGTTTCCTTAGGAAATAGACACTTCTCCCACATGTATGTTTCACGGTAGTTACCTAAAGTGTAAGCTAGAAGAGGGGACTAAGGGCTAATTTCTCTCACATGTATTTAAAAGTCACGTCCCACTTCGGAGATCCACACTTAACTTTCACCATGTTTAATATGTTACATTCTAATTCCCAAACCTTAAAAAGTTCTTTGGGAAAGAACCACTTTATTTCTCCTTGATGTCACCTTCTTAGGGACCATGGGTTTGAGCTTCTTCTGTTTTGATTTAAATCAATAATCACTCTGACTGTTCTCTTTCCATGTTTTAAAAAAATCGGTGGAGATTTTGAGTTTGTTGTCTCACTTTCTCTCTCGTTCTTATGAGGATTTAAAATTCCCCAATCTCTCCAGTCTCCTCAATTTTGTTACATTAGTGGAACTCGAGAAGGTGACAATAATTACATGTGTTCAATACACTCTGCTAACTACAGTTCTCTGTAAGATTCTCTATGAAAAGGTTTAGTTTTTTAAAAGTCTCCTCAAATGGTAGGAAGGGAGTAACTAGTAACCAGCAATGCTGTTACTGTGTGACTGTTAGGTCTTAAAGAGATGGTGAAAGCACTAACCCAAAGCAAAGTCATGAAGGAAGTGGATTTATTTGGAGGGCTTCCAGCTGTCTTTATATCATCATCATGATTCAATTCTTCCTTGATCTCAGGAACCCGTCAATTTGATATCACAAACCCTCTTATTCCTTTCATCTGGACTGCTTATTTGAAGCTTTCTTCTCTCCTTTCTTATCTCAAATCAAACTGCCCAATTATTTAGTAGTTACTACCAAAAGAAAGCATGTTTGTTCAGTAAAATAATTCTCTTTAAAAATGTCGATGGGAGCAATTAAAAATCTCAAATCTTAACCTTGTTATTTGTTAGTAATATGGCCATTTGGTAATCTATTAGCCCCTTTATAATGTTTAGTTTTGTTATCTTTGTAGAAAGAGAAATAACGACATCCTTATGGAAAATGTAAATGAACTTCTTGGCATAGTGTGTTGAAGACAGAGATTGTGTAAATACCAGTTGTACTTGTTGCTGTTACTATCATCATCATTGTCACTAAAGATATCACCTTTTCAAAGATGTTTTATATCAAGAAATATGTTAATTCAATAAAAATCTGCTCAAAGATTCCTACACTGAGTATTAAGAGAAAAATTTGGTGTCAGAAAGTTGGCTTCTAAATATATGTTTGACACTATTTTGAAGAATTTGTGTTACTAGGAATATTCATACTTCAGACTGTTACGTTCTTCTGATTTTACTTTTGCTAATACAGTGCTTCTGATCTTGAGGTCTTCTTTGCCTAATAGTAATGTAGCCACACTTCATGATTATTGGTTGCATGGTGTAGTTTTTCTATTATTTTAGTGCCAAACTATGTCTTATATCTGTGGTAGGCATGTAGTAATGTGTCTCTCATAAAGGACATATATACTTTGAAGTCATTTGTTGCTATCTAGGTTAACAATCTCTGGTTTTTTGATGTTGTGATGCCGGGGATCAAACTCACTGCCTTGTTCACACCAAGCAAGAGCTTCATCCCTGAGTCACATATGCTGTTCCATCTCCATCTTTATATGGACATTTCAGTCTATTTGTATATCATTCAAACACTAAGTTTAAGTCCAGCATTTTCCACTATGTACCACCTGTTTTTGATCCTGTGTCTCTTTTCTCCCTTCTGGTTTCTATATAAGAACAGTCACCATCATGGCTTGTGTCTCAAAGTCAGATTCTTGGCACTGTTTCTAAATATTTTGATTCTTTAAAAAAAAAACAACAACACAACTTCAGTCTGGGGGTTCTGGAACCTACCTCACAAGCACAAGGGCCTGGGTTCAATCTCTGGTAACCACAGACAGCAATGTTGGGTGTGGTGACTCACGCCCACCAGCGATCAGTATCACATACCACAGTGCTGGGCATGGCGGCTCACACTGAATCTCAGCACTCGGGTGGCAGAGGCAGGAGGATTGCTGTGAGTTCGAGGCTCACCTGGCCTACATAGTGAGCTCAAAACCAGCCTGAGCTACAAAGTGAGGCCCTGTTTCACAAAACACACACACACAAATTGAAGTTGTGGGCTTTTTGGTTTTGTTTGAGACAGGGTCTTGCTTTGTAGTTCAGACTGACCCTGAGTTCACAATGTAGCCCAGCTGAGCCTCAAACTCACAGCAGTCCTCCTGCCTCTGCCTCCTGAGTGCTAGGATTACAGGTATAAGCCACCACACCTGGCATTGTGCTATGTGGTGCTGATCACTGGTGGGTGTGAGTCACCACACCCAGCATTGTTGTATGTGGTCACCAGAGATTGAACCCAGGCCCTTGTGCTTGTGAGGTAGGTGCCAGAACCACAGAACTAAATCCCCAGCCATGTTTTACCTATTTTTATCTATTTATCTACCACATTCAACTTGTATTTCTGGTATTCTGACTTCACATTAGTCAGACCTTTTCTCTATGCTTTCTATTAAATTTTCATATCATCTACTGCTTGCTTTCTTTTCATACTTCTTAATTATTATCTAAAATGTTCATTTATGTCTTATCTTGATTCATTCAATGAGTTTTTCTCTTAAGTAGGTGAACATTTAACTGGTAAAGTATCTGATTAACAAAATCCTCATTTAGCTTATTAAAGATAACATGCATTTTGTTGTATGTTTCTTCTTTCATCTCTTCAAACATTTTGACCATTTGGTTTTTGACTTCCCTGCCTACAGCTTTCTATACTTCAGCATCTACGAGATCAGCGTTGGGGAGCAAGAGGTCTGGGAAGCATTTTGGCTTCATACTTTTGATGTTCCTATTGTTTTTTGTGCTTTGGATTAAAGATCATTTAGTGTTGTACTTTGTCAAAAGCTTTTTCTACATCAATTGAGATGACCATATGATTTTTGTCTGTAAGCCTGTTAATAAATGTATAACATTGATTGATTTACATATGTTGAATCATCCTTGCATCCCTGGGATGAATCCAACTTGGTCAGGGTGTATAATCTTTTTGATAATTCTCTGTATTCTGTTCGCCAGGATCTTATTGAGGATTTTTGCATCGATAGTCATTAGAGATATTGGCCTGTAGTTCTCTTTTTTGGTTGGGTCTTTCTTTGCTTTTGGAATCAGGGTAATGGTTGCTTCCAGGAATGAGTTTGGGAGTACTGCTTGACTCGGCCATTGCCCTGCTAGGTATATACACACAAGAATTAAAAGACTCAAATCACAGTGACATATGTGCACCCATGTTTATAGCAGACCAATTTGTGATTGCTACATCTTGGAAACAACCCAAGTGTCCATCAACTGGAGACTGGATAAAAAAGCTGTGGTTCTTCTACAGAATGGAGTATTACTCTGCCATAAAAATGATAAGTTTGAATCATTTCTACTTAAATGGACATACCTTGAGGATATCCTCATAAGTGAAATAAATAGGGCACAGATAGGTACATAT